>PVKZ01003968.1:0-103670 GCA_004027375.1 Macroglossus sobrinus
GCAGAGGGCGGGGGGCGGGGAACATGTTGGATGAAGCAATCAGACTAACAGAACAGAAAGAGCAGAGCCAAGGAGACCAAAGTCTGGGAGGCCAGCTAATAATTCAGGCTCCATTCTCTCTCCTTTCGACATTTTAAACGCCTCGTGGTGGCTGGTGAGGTGTGGGGTGAGAGAAAAAGGGGATGAAGGTGATACCCGGTAATACCCAGGGGGTCCTGTTCCCTTCTCCAACCCTGGGTGCCTCTGGGGAGCCGGTAGGGGTGAATGAACAGATTGAGGCTTCTTCAAAGTGCCTGCCCCAGGTCTCTGCACAACCCCCTAACCCTGGAGTCACAGGACTTAGGTTCAAATCCCAATTCAACAATTGTGAATTGGCATTTTGGTTGACTACTCTGTGCCTTGGTTTCCCCATCTGCAAAACAGGTACAACCAAAGACCCTACCTCATAGAATCCTGTGATGGTTAAAAATGATAATGTGTGTCAAGCACACAGAAAAGAGCCCAAGGAAACAGTAAGCACTCATTAAACACTTACTGTGATCTTAGCATAACTAGGTGTATATGGTAGGTTCTCTACAGATATTTATAAAATCAACATTTGTTACTAAAATCAATCTAAAGGCTAATCAAGGAGAGTGTTTGAAATCAGTAGGATTGACCACCCAGCTATTTGAACAGATGGGAAGGAGGGTCAGGGGTCCCAAGGGAGCTGGGGATGGCTCAGGTTGGTGCCAGGGCTAGACCTGTTGAATGAATGGACTTGGCCAGGCCCTGCACATTTGTCAGGAGTCTCCTGAGCATCACAATCCCCTGCTTTCTTTATTATGGACTCACATCTTCTGGCCCAGCCCTGCCCGAGGACCTCCCCTGAGTTCCATTGGCCAGCTACTGCCCATGCGCCTGCTTATACCATCTTCACAGACTTGGGCTTGGGGGGTCGTCTGTAATGGAGAACAGCTGGGTCCTCTGGAGGCATTCGCGGGTCCATCGGTGGAGGGGACGAGGTGAGGGTCTGAGGGAAGGACCTCATGTGCCAAAATCCTCTTCCCTCCCCGGCAAGTCTCTCCCATCCGCTTCGGCCATTGCCAATGCCCAGCTGACTCCAGGAAAACCAAGCTGGGAACGAATGGCAGGCTGGGTGTAGGGACAACAATGGAATGAGAGTCAGAGAAGAACAGATAACACATGGGGGTAGGAAAGGCTCTATATAAATGGGACAGAGTTCCCAAGCAGAGTTCAAATATCTTCTTTTTTTAACCCCACTAACTGTACACAAACAAGACAGGACACATAATATGTGGGGCCCCTTGTTAAAAATTTTAAGACAGCAACAGCAGAGCATTGCACCAAGCATGAGTCTTCCAAATGTGGGATGTTGTGGAACCACACAAGTCATACCCCGCCCAGCGCTGCACACAAAACTCTGAGTGCATGTGCATGTTTGGAGAAAGAGCCCTTTGCTGTCAAGGTCATGACATAGAAAGGCTAAGAATCACTAACTGAGGGTGAATGAGGGTCCCTGCTTCTCGCCTCCACCTCCTTCCTCCAGATAGGCAGGGGCTCCAAGCTGTGACCCACAGGGGGCAGAGTAGGGACTTAGTGACATGTTACTAGAGCCGACTTAGCACAGGCTACGGTGGCTCTGGGGACAGAGAGAAATGGATGTGGAGAGATGGAGGATGGGGTGGGACTGGATGTGGGGTGGAAGAAAGAGAAAGGCACGAGGCTGACTCCCAGGTGTGTGGCTCAAACAACTAGACCCATTGATGGTAGCGCTGTTCATGGAGATGAAGAAAAGCTGGCAGAAGATCATGTGTTGTGTCTTGCTCTGTTGGGCAGCAAAAGGAATAATAATAATAATAAAAAAAAATCCCATCCTAGCCATGAAAAGGTATCAAATAGATAATAGAACTCAGAAGATTAGAGTAAGATACACACATTGAAAGTCATTGGCATAGAGATGGCATTTGACCCATTAGAATGGATGAGGTCTCCTAGGTGTGCAACAAGCACTGAGCTCTGTCATTTTGGGAAAATTACTTAACTGCACTGCCACTCTGCACTCTCATTTGTAAAATGGAGGTAAAAGTAATATCCTCTTTGTAGGATTTCATCAGTGAGCTTGTGGAAGGAAAATGCATAGCACAGGTCCTGGTATCTAGTAAGCACCCAACAAGTATTAGCTATTATTTCTATTAGTATTCCTATTATTATCATTGTCATCATGTCATGCTTTCTACAAATATCTATGTAGTCCCTACTGTGTGTCAGGTATTGCTGTGAGTGCTTTGGACATTAATTACCGAGCATGTCAGGAGGTGATCAGTGCTTTATCTGTGACAAAAGAAGGAGAGCGTAGTAAGGGGGTCATGGAGCTGGGGAGAGATGGCTATATTAGAGGGAGGTCAGGGGGACCCTGCTGGAAAAGTGAATTTGAGCAAAAGCCCAGAGGTGAGGGAGTGCACTAGTGGGTGTCTAGGGAAGAAGGGTTCTAGGCAGTGGGAACAGTCAGTGCCAAGTCCCTGGGGAGAGTTGTGGGAGGTGCGGTCAAGAAGTAAAAGGAAGGGGGACCTTTGCAAGAAAATTCTTCCTGGCAGAGGTGGCTGGTCCTCCAACATGGCAAAAACAGGTCTCCCATACAATGGGGCAGAAGCTTCAGAAGCTTCTCCAACATGGCAGAGATGGCAAGCTCTCCAATATGGTGAAGGGAGCCGGCTCTCCACATGGCTGGCCAAGGCTGTGGGAAGGTTCTGAGGTTCCCTCAGCCCACCTCTCTGAAAGGCCTCACCTGGCAGAACAGGCTCACCAGTCCAGCCTCTCCTCCTTTTGGTTATGGCATGTCTTGTCCCAGTGAAACTTGGCTGGGCCTTTGCACCAGGGCTCCCAATCAAAGCATAAATCTGAGTCATTTTCCTCTGAATCTGTGGAGGTATAAGACAAGGCCCCTTGGGTGGTCACATCCTGTCTCCTACCCTGACCCAAAAGAAGCCCCCTGCCAGGCCTGGACATCCTTGAAGCCTTGTCTGAGGCCAGGGGACCAAAGCAGAGTCATGACATATGGGACAGCCCTGAGACCTCAGGAAAATTTCATAGCATTGAATGTGACCAGGGATCAAAAAAAAAGTTGTCCTGAGACTCAGAAAGTGGCCATATCCACCTACAAAACAGGGAAGGACCCTAGAGGTGAGCAAATGACCTACCTGTATTGGGTGTGGTCCAGGAACAGGGCACCGAGGAGACACAAACCATCCATTTGTCCACCAGTCCATCCATTAACAAATATCTAAGTATGTATGTACGATGATTTCCATTCCAGCACTATTTTGTGGTAAAACACACACAAGCAATAAAACACTCTGGAAACCACGTGCATGCACGTCCATCATGAGAGGTCTGGATGGCTGAAGTATGGCAGACTATCACCAGATGGAGATCTGGCCCATCATCCAATGGCATGTGTCACGTCACGAATCTGTTGAAACAACTGCATTTGATCTGTATCTTTCCCCTTGCAAGATGTCTGATATCTTACAAGCAAGTTGCAGAGAAATGTATATGGTAGAATCCCTTTTTGTTTTTGTTTTGTTTTAGAAAAACAACACCTCCTCCCGTTTTTTTTTTTAATTGTATTTTTTGGGGAAAACCTACATGCACCATTAAACAGGTGCATGAGCTTGCTCACGTGGCTTAGCAAGGTGAGGAGAGGGGGAGGGGAGATTATTATTTTTCTTATGACATCTACTCGTTTTGCTAGTTGCAGAGAAGTAATGGAGGCTGAAGAGAGCCCTTGGATTGCAGACCAAGAACAGGAAACAGATGAGGCTGAGGCTCAATGTCCTCATCTATAAAACGGGCATAATAGTAGCCTCTTCTATGATGAGGGCTAACTGAAGGAAGACATGTAAAACAGGTGTTCAACAATATTGGCGGTTACTATGAGTTAAAAATCAGCTCAATGGTTTGGAGTGACTGTTGTTCTCTAGACATCATAACTATTTTCTGACACATACTATGTGTTAAGTGTTTTACATGCATTTTCTTATTTAATCCTCTTAACAACTTCCATCGATTGGTGTTATTCGAATCCTATAATGAGGAAGGCTCAGAAAGGTGACATCTGGGCTGGCCGCCAGGAAGTGGTTGTGCAGGACTCAGACCTGCCTCCTGCTCCACAGTCCCGGGCAGTTCTGTTGAGTGCACCTGTTTGAAGCCTGGGAACACGTTCCAAGGACCAGCATAAGGGGTGGGCATGACCCTCAATGGGCATGGCCTATGGTGCCCACTTCTCAGTTTCAGCCCTAAAATCCATTTCTTTGTTGGTTTTCTTTCTTCTTTCTGCAATTTCCTTTCAAATTGCAAAGGAAATATCCTTGGCAGCGCACACTCTCCTTGAAGGGCACGTGTGGCTTCGTCTTCTCCCCCTACGTGACGGCTAAGGACTACTGTTGTTCCCATGGCCAGCTTCCTCAGGGCTTAGCTGCCCACGCGCTCTCCTTGCCTCAGTGCCGGCCTCACCAGGCAGCTCCCTCTCCCTCTCCATTTGCTCCCCACTCAGCTTGGGAAATCGTGTCCTTGAGGGCCCCGTGGCACTTGCTGGTCAACCCTCTGCCTCCTGGGCCCAGAATCTGCCCTGCCGAGCAGGCCAAGCAGGGGTGGGGAGGCAGAATCAGAGCTACTCTTGTCTGCTTTTCATCCTAGTTTCCAGGCCAAAGTGATTCCAATAAGAAAATCCATAGCAGACTAGGAAAACACAGGCTAGGGTGTTGCAAGCCTCAGACCCTGGGGTTTGGGCCAGTTCCCGGCACAAGGACAAAACAGATGCAATGATACTGGGAGTTCCAAGAAGACAGGCACCCTGAAGAGAGACTGCTAACCTCACTTTAAGGACAGTTTCTGTCCATTGCAAAATTAATAAAAGGACTTATTTCTTAGTGCCACATAAGACGTCAGTGAGTAAATAGCCACTCAGGAGAAAGCGTAAGAAAGCATGAGGCAGGGCAGGTAGTGGATGGCTTTAGAGCAGGGCCTCTGAGGAGAATGAATTACTGGAGACTAGTTCCTTAGACCTTAGGTAAAGTGACCCCACTTCCAAAGAAGCCATCCAAAGCCACTCCTATACTTCCTCCTACCTTGACAAAACCAACATTGACTGGATTACATCTCAGCCTACAAGCACCTGCTATGTGCCATGTTGTGTGCATATACTGTGTGCCCTGCGTTGATGTGCATCTCTCCATAGTCCCAGAAGTAGGGACCATTATTATCTCCATTTTATAGATAAGAAAACTAAGGCTCTGAGAAGACTTGCCCAAAGCCACACAGCTGGTAGGTAGAGCCAGGATTTGACACCAGACAATCAGCACTCTTAAGTATTTCATAGGTGTATGACCTTGGACAAGTTGCTTCTCCTCTCCAAGCCGGTTTTCTCAATTGTACAATAAGCGTTACTTCACAGGATTACCCTGAGAACTAAATGAAATAATACACATCAAGTGTCGAGCACAAGGCCTAGTACGCAGTGTTCAAAAAAAGGTTAACTATTATTAACTATGAAATCTGGGCCCACATCTTCTAGACCCCAGACAAATGGCTTTTATAGCCACTATACAGATAAGTGTTCTGACCTCCACCAGCCACCAGCCCTGTACCTGAGATGTACCCCTCAGGGAGTATTGTGGTTCACCCTGGGAATGAGGAGATCATAACTTTAAACAAACATTTCCTGGAAGGTCTCCCAGGAACTGCTAATAATTCCATCATGATTAGCCCCCACATCTGAGGTCACGGGGCATGTTAGGGAGTGAATCGCTTATCTTGTCTCAATGCTATCTGACTAGAGGTGGCAGCACACTCAGTGCCCTCCCTGCCCACTTGGCCAAAGGTTATGGGGCTGAGGAGCAGGTGGGAGGTCAAGTAGTCCCTAGGAAGAGGCCCAGGGAGACAGGACACCTGACACCTGATAGAGCAGAGTGTCCCTGTGCCGTGTGGCCAGGCTGCACCCCTGCCCACCAGCCCCCAGCTTCCGTCTCAGCCAGCTATGCCCCACCTCCTGCATTTCTTGGTGGCGTGATGAGCTTCTCAGTGATCCTATGTCTCAGAGAAACCCAGATCCTCTCTGATGTATGGTCTAGGCAGAAAACAGTGTGTTACTGGACCTCTGACAAATACCAAAGGCTGCCATACCCCATTATACAAGCTGTTTATTGTACAAAAGCACTGAAATCCAGACCATGCTCTGCTCACTGAGTCTTGTGCCCTGGCTGCATTCACAGGAAGGGCATGTTTTACTCATTCATCTACCCAAAGGAGCCACCTCTTTCCAAGGGCCACTGCTAGCACCGAAGACCTTATGTGCTAATAGTGACCCTAGCACAGATGTACACATGTAGCATATTGCCTCCTAGTCAAACTTGGGGACTCATTCTTGGATTCCAGGGTAAGAAACTCTGAACAATCAGGTCAGTCCTTTTCTCTTTCAGGAACTACCTGTCAAATCTGAGCCAGCAATGAAAATGCCCGAAGGAAGCCCCTCTCTCTGCTGTAGTTTCTGGACCCCATGCCCACCTCCAGGATTAGGGCCCCACCTGGGCGAGCTCACCTTGGCTAAGTAAGAAGCGAAACCAGACGATCAACAAGAACAGCAGCAAGGCCACGGGCAGGCAGAGCCAGAAAACCAGGAAAGAAAACGTGAGATCATTCACCAGCGGCACCAGAGGGTACTTCATGGTGCATATGTGGCTAAGCTGGGCCAGCCTGGGCTGTGCTGGCGAGGCTGCCCCGGGGACCTGGATGGGCCGGGCCATGCTCTGCTCTTAGCCCAATTGTGACTGAGCTGGTGACGTAACAAGGAAGTCACAGTGTCCTTCAGGCAAAGGGAGAGCTGTTTTGGGTGAACGGTCAGGAGCCAGAGCAGTGAGAACAAATGCTGAGGCTTCCAGACAGGTAGGCCTGGGTTTGAATCCCTGCTAAGATGCTATTGAGTTCATGGGCCACCTTCCTTATCCTCTTGCAAGATGGAAATAAATCTTACCTCACCAAGCTTCCAATAGTGAGAAAAATAAGTGCCGGAATAAACATTGCCCCCAGGTGGATATTCATAGATTTAAGGTCTCAGATTCCTCCAGGAGCCAGCCAGGTTTCTGGTTCCAAAATCTTGGCTGCATGTACCATTTACACTTTGTGGGAGTGGTGGGTACTGTGCAAACTGGATGGAGCTTAGTGCATCTAAAGCAGATGTCACAGCTCCAGCCAGTAACTGAAATGTGAGAAATGCAAGTCCAGTATTGCCAGCTTTCCTTATTCAAAGAAAGCCAAAAAATCTTGAATACTTACGTGAAATCTCCCAGTTTAAAAATATTGAACACTAAAACATTGTTGGCCAAACCAAACAAGTCTGCTGAGCCAGACTGGGTCACTGGGCTGCCATCTAAAACCTTCCTAACACATAGCAGGTCCTCAGTAAATGTGTATTTAATCCAACAGCCTCGGCACCTCTCCTCATTAGGGTTTTCAGTGAGGGGCTTCTAGGCTTTTACACTGTTCCTTTGTCTCCTAAGTGGGCACAATACTCTCAAATGTCATTCTTATCTCTTCCCACCTGACCTGTCATTCACTCGTGTACTCATTCATTCATTCATTCATTCATTCACGAAGTAGTTAGTAAACCTCCATGTGCCAGGCCCCGTGGCAGGAAGGATGCTCTGGAACAGCCCCTGAGCTGGAGGGAAATTCTGGCCAGGCTGGGAGCCTGACGAGCGTGGGAAACCCACACCAGGAACGGCTGCTGCTTGTGGAGGGGAAGGCAGAAGCACAGTATTCTCCAAGACGGTCCTCGGACCACATGCTTTGGCCATTGCTGCCAGGTGGGTGGGGGCTGGCGAGTGCTTACGAAACATGCCGATTTCCACACTTGCCCTGCTCCACCGAGTCAGAACCTGCAGGGACTGAGGCTCAAGACCTGACACAGTAATGGGGAACCAGTCTGATTCAGACTTAATTTTGAGGCCACAGCATTTCGTGGAGCACAGTTTGGAAAGCTGGGCAGACTCAACTCCACAATGGGAGAGCGGCTACCAAGAAGTGGATGGTAGAGCTAAAAGAAGTCATGGGGTAGAAGGACCCTCTTATAGGAAGCCACCAGACCAGAAGGGACAGCCACAGTGAAAAACGGGGCAGGGAGAGCAGGAGCTTCGAGGGCCAGTGGGTTTAGACATGTCTTAGCCCAGCTGTGGGATGACCAAGGTTCCCAGAAGTGTTTGTCTGGGCAGATGGTATTAGAATGTGGTGGGTGGGCCACTCGAGGACCAGAGGCGAAGAGCAGGAGCTAGGTGGTCTGGGTTGGGGTTGGAGGTGATTTTTTTGGCACTGAGTCCTGAAAGGCTGGGGTCAGAGAGAACTGGACAGCACAGGTGGGAAAGGTTTAAACACACACTTTCTTGCCAGATGCCAAAACAGGGCAACTGTGCAGTCAGCCCGGGGAACTTTCCCTGGCTACCAGGGCCCAGCGAGGGGTCCAGTGATGAGCAGGCAGGACACGTGTGAACACATACCTGAAGAGGAGGCAGCTCCCAGGCCTGGCTTCTAGGCATATAGTTCAGGGGCCACATACTAAAGTTCGTGCCAGGCCGGAGGGGCTGGCTCTTGGCAAAGGCACACATCGCTGTTTCCCAAAGTGATACAAACCCCCTACCATGTGTGATCTAGGCACTGAAGTGTCAAACTGGACCCATGGAACCCTCTGCAGCCAACCCTACTCAAAGGGGTGAGGAAGGGGCCACCAATGACCTCTGCCTTTCCCTCATCCCCGACTGGCCAGCCCTACAGTCAGACTTCCTGCAAGCAAAGAGTATAGATGGCATTTCTGTGTTCCCAAGACACAGAGAGCCCGCCAGCCCTTGGCGACTGCTAATCTCTGTAAGGTGGGTCTCTGCTGGCGGTGCTTTAATTAAACTCCTTCTAGTATAGAAGGCCAAATACATTTTTAAAAAAATTAATCAAATTTTAAGTACTTGATGAAAACTATAAAACCAGGGTGAAAACCCACACATCTAAATTATGAAGGGCAGCCAGAGCAGAGCAGAGCAGCGCAGAGCAGAGCCCCGCTGGAGAGAGTAAGTCAGGAACACCCATGCAGGAATCCAACACCCGGCCTGTAAACATAAGTGCACATGCTGTTAGATAAGAATCTCCTTAAAATTTAATTGACTAAATGTATTACATTCAATATTCCATGGGTTTCTTCTGGACAAAGATCGGCATAAATACAAACGAGCCTCTGGGCCTTCTTCCCTAACCAACGAAGAGAAAACACAGGAGGCAAGGGGACACAGGTACACCTTCATATTTACATTTCGCCTTTACAGTTCAGTGCCAGAAATATTTACAGAAAATACAATAAGAAAAAGATCATGTCTTGGCAACATACCGAAATTCATACAAACTGTATATATGATTTCAAGCAAATAATGATACTGCTTATTTTTTAGCCACAACCGCCAAGCCCTTCGGAGGAGATGTTGTTGGTCACTGCAAGAGACAAGGACTTGAGAAACTTGGTTTTCTTCAACAAATATTTGTTGGGCGCCTACTATATGCAAGGCACTGTGGAATCCCAAATTATACCTTTTCCCTCACCATTAAAAAAAAAAAAAGCATCTGAAGAACATGAGTTGATACTGAGAAAAACACTATACAGTACATGGCTTCTTTAGCTACTGAGAACCCACAGTCTGATTCCACACTGAGCGAGTGAACTACCTCCAATCTCTCCATCTCAGGACAAGAGGCTGTCATGGAAATCCCTACAACAGTTCACATAATACGATTCATTGTTTCATGTAAACATAAATCAATTCTTTTTAGGAAGCTATAACCTGAATGGGTTTTTAAAATGCAAAATGGAGAACTACTGCCAGGAGTGTCAAATTACCTCTGATACATTTTTTACCACCTACCACAAAACATGTCTGAGCAAGGCAGACTCCCACTTTGGGTAAAGTTCCACCTTCCAGTAGAAATAAATAACTCTCGAAGACTCCGCCTCTCTAAAAATCATTCTGCAGAGCCTGACAAATACTTCCTCAGTGTATGTAGAAGTAACCACCCATGAAGGCCTCATGATATTACTGGCCAAAGATGTAGGCTTCTGTATTTATAAATGAGTCCAGAGGAGAATCGCCTGCCCTGAAGTAGAGAACCTGGACATGGAGGACGGCGTGAATGGGTGTGTGTGTATGCGCGGGGCCAGGACAGAAGGGGGACAACCTTCTGTAACTACCTAATGTTACTATTACTGCCAAAAGGCCAATGGGCAGGACGGTGGCCTCAGGAGGAAGCACTGGACAAAAGGGAGAGTTGGCTGAGCAAGGAAAGGGTTAAAACAGTAAAAGCCCTGCTAATTGTCCTTGGGCTCCCAGCAAGAGAGGAGGAGGAGGAAAGCCCCTCAAATGTGAGAAAGGAGAATAAGGGACAATCTGCCTCTGTCCTTGTCTCTGAATGCCAGGCTTGGTCACCTCCTGGTGCACTTGTCACATGCAGCACCTAAACTGTTTAAGCCACAGACCCAAGTGTCCTAGCTTGTCCCCAACACATGCTAGCATGTGGACTACTAATGACTGTTATTAGGAACTAAATACACTCCTCTGCCATTATTCTACTCAAAGACTTTCAACAATGGCAGATGAACTCAGTGACCACAAACACAAACCCATACTAGTAAAAGGTTGAAGGGTTCTTACCACAGTCCCATTTTTAGATAGATGTTATTTTGAATACAAGGAACCAGCACCTGTATGCCCCGTACTCTGTGCCTTACACACTGGGGCTTCAAGCCTTTGGGGGCTGCATAGTCCTGGATCCATCCCTCCTTCCCTGGGAGACCATAAAGTCTTTTGGATTACAAATTGCATTCAACATGGTTGTCCACTTATCAAAGCCATTCGAATTACAGAGTTGCCAGAAATTAGAGCAAATTACAGGATCAGGAAGCCTACCCACAACGTGCACACCACAGTACACTTGGTTGAGCAGAAATGTAAAACTAAGCCAAAGGTAAAAGTTTTGTTTGAAAAACTAAACTGTAGAAATATACCTACATCGGTTATTTTTATCCTCTGGAATGTTATAAGTTGCACATTTATTTGTAGCCTTCTTTGTTCACGTCCACTAAAACAAGGGCCCATTCTTCTCTTGAACTATCAATTTGGAATTTCCATGAAAGTTTTTAAACCTCACCTATACCTGCTGAGCTACTAAAACATTTTTAAGAACTTACTAAACTTTATAGTACATCCTCCTCCTCCCCCATGCTACCAACTGGAAACATCAATTTATTGCCCAGATTAATAAGAAAAGTAATTACTGAATAACATTATACCCTGAATGGAAAATGGAGTCACAGAAGGTGAAGGTTACCTTTACCTGAGCTTAAAACAAACATAAAGAAAAAAGTACATCAAACTTAAAACCAAGAGCCACTATGCCCACATCTCTTGCTCACAGATGACAAAATACATACTTCTGGAACAGAAATATCTGCACAGGGAATTAAGCCCTACAATATCCCCCACTCCCTTATTAAACCACCAAAACCAAACAGACCATTGTAGCCCTGACATACAGAATGTACTGACATCAGAGTTCAAGTGTGAAATCACTTCTTATACAACTGTGATCACTCCTCTTTGAATTTTAAATGTTACTTATTTTCTTACCATTAAAATAATGCTAAGAAGAAAGCACATAAGAACAAGAGAAATGAGCAGTGTATACTCTAGCACTGTAACAGGCATCCTTGTAAGGATGTTCTGGGTCTGGCTACCTCAAAACATTTATCCCTGGCAGAAAGTAGCAGCGAGGTAACAGAAGTATGTCTAAAACCCAGGCTGGGATTTGTTGTGCCTTCAGCTGGCAAAATCCAAAAAATATGACAACAGCCATTTCTAGCAGTGGCCACCCAAGAAGGCAGTCACTAATATTTGTCAATTATGATGAAATCAAATCCAGTAGCTCTCTGAGAGAGATCTGGATTAGTAGTGGTGAGAGGCTATTTCCTGAACCCCAAATTAAAATGCTTCATAAACCTTTACAGTCTCCTGCTTGGTCCTGAAATGAGAGACAATGGATGAAACCAAATAATTTTCAACCCTTGTTGTTAATTTACATTTCTTACTACATAACCAAGAAATTACCAAGAAATTACAAACATTTAACCTGTCATTATATCACCAAGCTAGACAATACCTGGAGAGTGGAAGCATCACTGCTGTCCTAACTTTTAACTCCACAAACTCCATCGGTACCCCCATTAAAGGATAGGGCCATACCTCCAACTCAGAGCTGTTCCTGGGCCATCCAGAAACTGATGTCTTCAGAAAGGTCTGTGCAGTGATACGAATAATAATTTTTTGAAATGTGGAGAGGAAATATGAAATATTTTAATGTCAGGCTGCTTATTTATGTTCTTCCCTTGTCAGCTGGATATGGATAACAAATGGACCTACAAGTGAGCAGAAAGTTGAGATTTCTTTCCTTCTCCTCCATGCTATCAACAAGAAGAGTCTTTAAATGTCCTGGAAGATGCTGAGAGAGATTTTAATTTTGAACACAACCTCCTAAAAAGTGAGGTATAAAACTATCTTCAACTTCTAATTTCCAAATTTGATAACTACCAATGCATGTGTTTAAATGAGATGCATAAAAGCCTTTCTCCTCAAAAGGCTTAGATTTAACTAAAATTGTTACTTTTAAAAGAAAGTTTATGGCTAAAATGTATATCATCATTACCAGCAGGAATATGATTGTGTCTGGGAGCCCATTTTCACTAGAAAGCTGTAAGTCTTCTATCAAATGGATTTATAATGTGTTTCTTCTATTTTGGTGATTAAACAGTAACCTCTTGGTGAGTGAATTGTTTTTATTTTACAGTGATCACCTATCAAATTGTTTTGCTTTGATATTATAATCCCAAGCTGGAGTTCAAGATTCCTAGACACGCAGTGGTCTAAGAACTGCAGTTCTTGAGTCCAACCTCCTGGAAAAGTGAAGTATAAAACTCTGGCTCCAATTGCTTGTTCCGGTACTTGTTGACAATGTCGGTGATTTTTTGTTTCCGACGGACATGTGGTGGACTATAGGAGTCACTCTCCAGTCTCTTTCTTCTACAAATATTAATTACAGTCTGTCTCACCAAAAAACCTTAAAAACAGAGAGTTTTAAAATCAATGTAAATAACCAGTCAGGTAGGTGAACTATCAGTACTGAAGTGAACTATTTTCTGCAAACTCAAACTATTATCAATTCATTTGCAAAATTCCCCATTCCCAGAGAGAAAGTAGAGCTCCACTAAGATAAAACTGTCAGAAGAAACACACAATGACAAGAAAAAATAGTCAAAATCTGACGACCCAATTCCTGCCCTGGATTATAAAGAACTATTTTCATTTCTGAATACTTGAAGTTTGTGAATTATAGTTCTATTCATACTTACTAGATTAAGTACAGTTCAGAAAAGGACAAAATATCCTTCCTTTTTAGTGAGACCATGGCATTTTTTACATGTGAGAACTATTAAGTAATACCACAGTTTCCTTATTTCTAATTCTTTTTGGTTCATAAACATGTTAAAGAAAAAAAGAAAGGAAATGTAACCCGCCAGCCGCATGCGAAGACCTCACCGAGCGCTCGCCTGCTGACGATCATCCCATCCACAAGAGGGATGACCATGTTAAACTTTCCAGTGGCTCCTTGAATTTTTATCCGGAATAATCCAGTGTTTAAAGGGTGGATGAAGATGACGGGAACTTCTTTTTCAAGCGTGGTAGATCTTAAGAAAAGAAAACTCTTTTTACCCCAGATAATCAAGTACTGAAATCCCTCATGCATAATATAAGAATACCAAGGGAGCCTGTTGCCATGCAGGGTGTGAGAAGGGCTAACGAGTCAGTTCGCTCAGAGTTTTCTTTATGGGAGCCCATGATGAAGCCCCCCACCAACACCTGACCCTAAGTACCCATCATTGGGGTGAGGTTTTTAGGCTGAGAAAAAAGGCACTAAAATGTACTGGGGACACGAGGTGGAAAAAAGGCCCAGAGGAATCTACTGTGGGAAGCCACAAATCTAGCAACCACCCATGGGACTTTCACTTAGTTCCTCCTCCTTTTAGAGAAAAAAAGTGGGGCTGGTCTGAGTGTAGGGAATTCCACTGCAGTCAACTCTAGCATCTCAGAGCAGAAGTAGGAGTATAGCGTAGGCCCATTATGGGAACTCCTGATATAATTTGTTTTCAGGGGTTGGGGGAGGAGGCTGGGAGGGCCTCTTCAGCAGAGAAGATAAATGGTCACATCTTGGCAGAGCCAAAGCCATCAAAGCCTCTGAACAGGTAACAGGAGTACCTTGAAAGACTGAGTTACATATCATGTGTCAGGGACATGCCAAAGCATCTAAAGGTACCTGTGTGAGTCTGTGATGCTGTATGTCAGGGTTGGTTTTTTTCTTTTACAACACAATGAGCTTTCTGTCTATATAGGTAAACTGACTTTGCTCAAATAACAGTGAGTCAACTTTTCAAGACATTAAATAAAATTCAATCCTATACTAATTCCATCCCCAAGGCAAATTCTAATACAAATTTTACAGTCTAATCACATTAGAACTGTTGACCTAAAAAGATCAAAAAGAAAAAATATATATATATTTTTTTGAGACACTTAAAAGTTCTCTTCCAAACTAGTTCTAAAAAAGTCTATCTCATAAAACTATTCTAGTCTCTTCAGCAAGTCAATGTCATGTAGAAAAAAAACAGAAATAGGACTGCTTTGAATTAAAAGAGACTGAAGCAATTAATATAGGATCAAGTTCCCGGAATAGATTCTAGTTTGAACAAACCTAGCTATAAAGATGTTTTCGGGAAAATGGAGAAATTCTAATGTAAACTGGTTATTAGATGAAATTTAGGAATTGTTACTAACTTAATGATTATGATATCTTTATTTTAAAAGTTTTCAATTTTTAGAGATGCATACTGATATATTTAGAATGTTAGGATATCTGTAATTTGCTTTAATACTTTAGCATAGAAAACACAAAGTTTTAAGATGACTTGCCCTGTTCTAGAAATTTTAAAATTACAATGTTATAACAAATCATCTTTACTTGCTTTATTTCTACAACAATAACTTTAATAATGTTAGATGTAAATAATGTAAAATGTAAATTTATCTTACATGCAATACAAATCAAATCATGTAAACAGAAGTGAATTTATTCAAAGTTAAAATATCAAGTTTAACTTGGTATCAAGGGTAGCTCTGTGAGACATGAGAGATGAGGTTAGCATTTAGGTTCAGATCCTTTTCTCTTTTATTTACTGAATGTGTGATGCTAAGGAATAAGCACTATGAGCCTATTTCACCACATCTGTAAACTGAAGATGATAACTGTACCCCTGGAGTTATTTTAAAGTATTTGTTCAAACTAAAAACAAGCAAGCAAAAAACCTTGAAACTATAATGCCTCTACAGATACACTGTTACTATTCTTGCAATCATTTTTTTTAATCCTTTTTGTGCATGGGCAGCTAAAACAGAAATCTTACCATAATAATCAAGTTAGTATTACATTTAACTTAAAAATATTTTTCCATTAAGCAGCTCATGTGATGAGGATATTTTAACTATCTATCCAGAATGTTTTGACCAATTTAATTCTATTATCTCCATCTAATATTGCTATTATCACAGCCTTCCTTACTATTTAATTGCCTTCACATCTCCATTTGTCTTTTTGCTGCAGATAAATATAAAACAGCAATTAATTATACCATTTGAAAATGCTGTTAATTTGTTCACCTTGTGCATTTATCTATAAATTTCTGTGATTCTTTTTCCTTAACTGTGTTTATTATTGCCTTCATCTCTTCTGTTTCATTAAGTCTATTTCTTGATTAAACTGAAATCAACATATTCGAAAAATAAGTTTCTCTATGTTTAAAGAATACTGATAAACTTCAGCAAATAAGAGTGTACCTTAGAGAAGTGCTACTATTTGCAGTAGTTTCCACACCAGTACTAATTTCTGTCATCAGGTCTGAGAGGGGAAAGTTTTCTGGAAGAAAATAATAGCATTAAAATTAATATCTCCCTTCAATCTCCTAAACAAATAGAAAATCTAATTTCCTAATCTCTTTACACAAGCAGGTAATAAATGTATGTCTGTGCTGTCCTACAATATATAAATAATCTAAGGCTTAAGGAAATTAAGTGAGTGATGGAGCTGAGATACAAAGTCAGGCTTGCTGAACTCCAGTCCTAGCTCATGGCCACCACACCACGCCTATCCTGCTGCTCCTTTAGACATTTGGCAAGTCACTGCCATTCTATTATAATTTTATTTATGGAGAAAGTCCTTATACAGTACCTATATCATCATAGCGTTCTACCCAGACCACAGAAACTCTTGTCTCAGGTCCGAGGGGAGGCACAGGGCGACCCTGAGGCAGTTTCTTCATTCTGGAACTGGGACTGAGCTACAAGGGGCAGAGAAAAGGAGAAGAGGAGGCAAAAAGAAAAAAAAAAATGCTTAATAAAACTAAAATTATACATTCATCAAGCTTCCCAGTATCATAAGGATCAGGTCATGAGAAATCAGTTTAGAAAAAATATGTGAAAGACATTTGCAAACAAGCTCTTCTTTGGCTCCTTTATCAAGTCTCAACCTAGAACAAGGAAACAAAGGCCTAAAATTCTCAAAGGAAAAAAGGGCAAGGAATACCAAACAATTATAATTGACGTTAATAAAAATAAAATTTGCTTTATTAACACAAAAAATATACATGTCTTATCAGATTACCAGAGACCACGACAATTCCCCCAATTCTTTTTTTTTTTTTTTTGTGGCAATCACAGAAAATGACTAGCCAAGAGATTTTCCCCAAACAGTGACACATCCAGCCACACTCAGAGACTATTTCCTATGATTAAGTCAAGCCGCTCCTAGATTATTTCCCTTTTGATTAACTCAAAATAAGGTTAATTACATTCACAAAATCCTTTTTCCATATAATGTAATATAATCACAAGTTATCTCATCATATTCACAGGTTCCACTAACATGTAAGGAGATAACATTACTTAAGAGCAAGAGTCACAGGGGGTCATCTTAGAACTCTGCCTAACACATTGACTTTTTCCCTCCAACCTTGCCGAACTCCTTTTTCTGCATCTACTGAGATAATGATTTTTCTTTTTTTAGTTTGTTAGTAGTCTGCAAAGTATGTAATAAATGAAAACAATGTGCTTTAAGAGTTGTCATCCTTTGAATTTTAAGGAATAACTATGCTGGGCATTCAGAAAATGAGTACAAGGGCAGTCAATCACTGACTATTAGATCCGGCTAAAATCCTGCATCACTACCCAACAAAGACTTGTTCATTTCCAAACTGTATTCTGTAAAATCTTTTTAAATGAAGCAACTCTTGATTTCAAAATCAGTCTATTTCAGAGAGTCCTATACAATTTAACCTTTCTTCCTAAATCATTTTTAAGGAGAAAACCTCATCCATATACTTTAAGCATGTACTTTCGTTAAAAATAATTTTCACTATAGAAGGACCCCAATTAAAATCTTATACAATAAAAGAATGGCTTCAGTCAGGTATTTTACTGTTATTATTATTTTTTTAATCAATCTTCTTACACTTAGAAACAGATCCTGTACTCTTGTTATCACTTACTTTGGTCACCTTCCAGTAAGGATTAAGAGGTAACATGAGAAGAAAAAATATATAACATCCACTGAAATGGTAAGAAAAAATGTAGAGCCAATGCTGTACCTTTAATGGGTATTTCTGGGACAAAATAAAAACCTAGGCTTGAGAAGAAATGGGTAAGAGAACCAAGCATGGTACCAGAATGGCTAAATCAAGGAAAACAACAGAGGCTGTCTTAGGATGTTGCAAGCTGAAAAAAAGAAAACTGTAAGTATTTGTTTTTTTTAAAAAATGAAGCTACTAATGAATCAGTACAGCTAAAATTACTCTCTGGGTTAAAGTCAAAAGCTTTTCAGGTATGATTCTATAATCACCCTCATTTCACTATAGATTTTTGGGGATACATCAACAAAATGACTTACCCTTTGTGAGGAATTAAGATTGTCTGTGTGATTAGGGAAAAGCTCAAGTGTCAGGGAGGGCTGTTTCAGAATTCCTGGCATAAGATCCATATTTGAATCACTATCTTGGTCTGAGATGTTACTTTCCAATGAATCAGCTACGGGGTAAAGAAAAAAAATTATTATAATACCTATTATCTCTATGGAACAAAAAGTGTTTGAACTAATTATGCTAATAGTCTAATCTAAATTCACTTAAGGCAAAGCATTGCTTCTAGAGCATGGGTCGGCGTACTTTTTCTGTAATGGGTCAGGATATAAATATTTTCAGCTTTGCCGGTTGTACAGGTCTCTATCGCATATTCTTTGTATTTTATTTACGACCATGTAAAAATGTAAACATCTCTCTTGGTGTTCTGAATTTGGCCTGTGTGTCATAGTTTGCCAGCTCCTGCTCTACAGGTAAGACTGTAGTCTTGAGGTAAGATTACAAAATATTTGAATTTTCAGACATGGACCATAATAAAAGTCATGTTATTTTCCAAATTATTCTGATTATATATTCAATCATGTAGCATGCTGCCAAGTAGCACTGGGGCATCCCAAAGCTACAGACGACCTAGTCTCTGTGATTAAGGAGTAATCTGGTTGGAGACAAACACATAGAAAGTTATAAAAAACAAAATGAAAGAAGACAAGAGCACAGCTGACACAGAAGATGTTTCATGACTGGAGGTGAAGGCTCAACTATGGGAACTACAGTGTAAGTACATGGATGTAGTTCTGAGAGGACTGGATTGGTGCTAACAGGCTAGGCCAGAGACACCAAGCAGGGATTCAGCCCACAGAGGACAGACAAGGCCTGGCTTCTGGGAATAGCTGGTAGATCACAGTCCTGACAAAAAGGTAAGATACTGACCTAGACCATGGAAGGCTGCTCCTGCCAGGGACATAAACAGCCCCACAGTATGAGACAGGGACAGGCCCAGAGTGGGAAGTCAAGAGTTCTGAGTACAAATAAAAGTTAGGAGGTTGCCATGGCAGGACATGTGAAAATTCATTATCCTGGAGATGAAACTGTGCAAATGTGATGTGTAGCATCTAATGGTCTCAATGAAAACAGAAGATTTATGTCTGGTCAGACACAAAGAAATGGGCTTAATTTGCAAGAACCCAAGGTTTTAGGTAAAATAAAACTTTGAGTTCTGACTGAAAAGTAATAATCACTCTTGATCCTTAAGAAGAACAGGCTCGATCTCTATCTTTTCTACGCTGTTGAAGTTTCTCCTGCTTAGATTATCCAGAGGCCTTCATGAGAGCCTTCCAATTGTAGGATTCTCTGGGGTTCCATATAAAGGTTCTCATATGGAAGCAGGTGAAGGCTCACTCATGGTTAATGAATAAACTGAAAAATGGGGCTTCTATGTATTGATTAAATTAATTAAAACTTTCTTTAATTAATGAGTGGGTCTCCGTCGCTATTTAAATATTATTAGAGGGTCGATCTGCTTGTCTTTAACTACTTTCCTTAAGAAAGTTAAGAGGGGCTAATGTCCTATACCTTTCATAAACAAAAAGCTATCAAGTCTTAAAAGCAGAAGAATGCCTTAGATGACTTTAGAATCTCTCACAATGCAATAATACTGCACAAACCAGTGAATGCCAAAATATATCGTAAAACAGCACTATACAAAAAATACTCTTACTTAAGGACTCCACAGGAGAAGGAACCACAAAAGCTATTTCTGTAAGGGCATCAGCATAATACAGAACCTTCTTCTGTCCATTGAAAATGTTAGCCCCGACATCTTCAGAGGAAACCACTTCATCTAGAAATGAGAAACACTACATTATTGCTCCAAAAAGTAGGAAAAAAAATGTCATCCTGCTTTGTGAAATTTTAACTAGTTAATAAAGCGATGATAAATAGAACGTACACTTCTAACAAGAACAAGTTGGTGTGTAAGAATAAACTATAAATTTTTACTAAATGTCTTTATAGTAACTTTAAATCATAAAATCTTAATTTCACAGTTTCTGAAATTACTCTAAATCAGACCACTTTTGATGAGCAGGACCTTTAGTTCACCTGTATGAGGCAGATTAAGAGAACAGGCTTTTGGGAAGAAGTAATAATCAAAAGGACCAAGACCCCACAGTCCCTCTAGAGGGAGTTGAGGTGTGCGTGTGTGCATGCACGTCTGTCTGTTTGTACGTATGTATGTACTCTTGCTTTCAAGGCATTTCTGTCCCTGGTCTCTTCTCTGCTGCTCCTCCTCAGCTCTGCTTCTGTTCCCCTTCCCCAGTGGTCAGTGATATGATATAAAACGTACAGGCAGTTTTAGTAATAGCATCTGCTTTAAGCCAGCAAGATTAAATTAACAAAAGTAACATTCCTGAGAACTAGTATAATTCTCAATTAAAATGAACACAATATTCTATGAGTAATAATGCATGAACACCAACAATCTTACACAAAAGTGGAAAGAGGAAATGAATAAGTAGTTCTCAGGAAAGAAGTAAAAATATAAAACTAAATCTCAATCGTAATTAAAAATAGAAAAGTTCTGACCTAACAAACTAGAAAATACCTAATGTTGGTAAGGATGTGGCAAACAGGAAGTTTAGACCAGAGGTTAACAAACTTTTTCTGTAAAGGATCAGAGAGTATATAAAACTTTATAGGCCATGTGGTCTCTGCCATCACTACTCAAGTCTGCCACTGTAGCATAAAAGCAGTTATCAGACAATATATAAATGAGTGTGGCTGAGTTCTAATAAAACTTTATTTATAAAAATAGGCATTTGTTGACTTCTGGTTTAGAAACTACAAAGGCATTTTCTATCTACTATAGTAGATGCTATGGTTACTGCCCCGATATCCACTCCACCCTCTCTTACTGTTTGCAGCAGCTGTGAACTATGGGTGGGACCAACCCTTCATACCAGTTCTACCTTGTCTACATTTCTCTGTCAGGGTCATTCCATCTCTCCTATCACAGGTTTGGGATGGTCTAGTCACTATGCATCTCAGGATTTGGGAGTGGGGTGGTTCTGAGACTCCTCTCCAGGCTAGTGTGCTATGTAAAGGCTGGAACTGCCTTTTTGCACTAAGAGAGAAGCCAGGCTGTCAACAAAGCCAACACATGAAGAACAGAGCTAAAGAAAAAACTGCAGAGAAATAGAACTGGCGTGCTGATCAAATGACAACAAAAATGTACACTAATCTCTTGAACTCTCAGTTATATGAGGCAATAAATGACCAAATCTAAGCCAGCATGTGTCAGGTTTTCTGTTACTAGCAACCATAAGCATCCAACTAATATATTTATCAAATTGAAAAATGTGCAAATCCTTTATCAATGCTACTTGAGGGAATTTAGTCTATAAATATAAACACATATTAAAGGATATGTAGAAATTAAAATTAGAGTATATCCACAAATACTATGATTCAACTTTGGTTGAAATTAGAAAAGAACTAGAGGTAACGAGTCACAGTGGCATTTAATGGGAAACCTTATGAGAGTATAATCTTGTTGACAGAAGAATTCTGATCATTCAAAGCACTGGACACAAGCATTACCAACCTTGGAGAGATAATATTAACTTTCCAGTGATTGCAAGAGCCCTCAGAACAAAGAACACTAGCCAGGTGGGGCAAAGGTTTTAAGTTTAAATTTATACTTGCTCTGGTATTTGTTATCCTGATTACATTTCCTCAGGAGGATTTATAGACATGGGCATGAATCTCTTAGATAGTCAACTATTTGCTACAAAAGTTTTTATATAATATCCAAGAATGTAGCCTTTAATGACAGCCACAAACACATCTGTTAGCAGAAAACTGTATTTATTAGACAAAAATACACTTGTTAGGAAACTGTATTGTTTACTATAACCTAAATTTATTGTAATATTGTTGTAGAAAATAGTATTTGCTTACGCTATAAAAAAGGAATTAGCCTTGTGATAATTAAGCCATTAATCTTACATGAATTAACTCTACTTATAAAATTCATTCATTTGTTCATTTATAATTTTTTGCCTATATACAAAGAAAATGTTTGGAAGAATAGACAAACTATTATCAAGTAACCTCATGTGAAGTCTAGGATTAAGGGAATAAGATCTTCCCTTTATATACCTCTGTTTGTTTTTTTTAATAAGACTACAAAATCATAGTAAAGGGCACGGCGGGGGGGGGGAGTGGAATCAAGAGTAACAAAACAAGAAAAAACAAATGACCATTATGAGTTTTACCTTGTTCAGATCCTTCACCATCATCACGACTGTTAATAGACCAACTGGTGGAAACATGCCCAGTCCAACCAGGATGCCTGCCCACATCTACTGACCAGCCAAGGGAGAGCAAAAATTCTAGGAAATGTGGCTGAACATTTCTGGAAGACTCCACATTCTTTAAAATCTGAAATTCATACCAATTATCAGAGATAATAAAGGAAATAAAAGAGCATATCAAAATAAATCTTCATAAAAATCAGTTAGCTTTGAAGTGTCTGACAAATCAAGTCTAAGCTCAGTATAAACTAGGGAATATATCACTGTAATTTAAAATGCATGCCTTCAAAGTAGATAGATTTGAGTTTGCATACTGGCTAGGCCTTGGGCAAGTCTCCTAATCTTACTGTTTCAGTTTCTTCATCTATAAAATGGGGATAATAATGACAGTTGTGAAGATTAAGTGAGATAATGCAAGTAAAGCCCTTAGCTTCCTCCCTAGCAAAACAATACTGAACCAGACATATTTATTAAAAGTAAACAACAAACACTACGTCCCTGCCTTCACAAAGGTTGCTGTCTGGATAGTGAGAAACATTACATAGCTATGTAATTATTTACTTACAAATCCTGATGAATGCTATAATACAAACCTATTAAAAATTCAATAAAGACTAAAAAAAATGAGAGCAAAAACATTCTTCTCTTAGTCCAAAGAAGAGAATGCAGCTATTCCAGAAAAAAATGAAGTGACCAGAAGGTTCTCTCCTCTTCACTAAGTACCAAATTTAATACCTGAATTTTTACTAACTCAAAAAAGAAAAGCCCCTTGTTCTAAAACAGTGGTTCTCACAGGGCTGAGTTTGCCCTCCAGGGGACATCTGGAAGTATCTGGAGATATTTTTGTTACCACAACTGGTGAGGCGCTACTGGTATCTATTGAGTAGAGGCCAAAGATGCTGCTAAAAGTCCTATTCACAGGACAGCTCCCATAACAATTATCTTGCCCCAAACAGCAACAGTGATGCTATTGAAAAGCCTATGATAAAGGAAAGAAAATGAAGCATCACCTACAAATTAAAAATGAAAGGGGTCGGGGGTAATGTACCAAAATCACCTGGGTACCTTCTCGAACAGAAGATTCTCTTAGCCCACTCCAGGCCTTCTACACTGTAGTCAGTAGATAGGATCCTGGAATCACTATTTTTAAAAATTACCCCAAAGACTGATGCACCCAGTCTACATATCACTAAGGTAGTTCATATAATGCTAATATATGTCAAGACCATAAAGAGGCCTGATAAAATCAAAATATGGGGTGTTCCTTCTATTACTTCTCAGTCCACTGGGCATCACGGCCAGGCCATTGTATCTCAAATATATCATCTCTTTAAACACTTTTCTTTAGAAGTGTACCTGCTTAGTTTACCCATATCCCTTCATATTCTTTTAAGTGCCAAGAACTGATTTAACAGCCAGTTCCAGTTTTCTTCCAATTAAAATTTTTATTCATAAGTGAAACTCTTAAATAAACAATTTCTGAAAATTTAGTCAAAATACAAGAAGTAAGTCAAATTCAACTTGAAGGCCACTGGCTGGCAGCCGAAAATTCATCTAAATCTACCCTGTGGCCAGCAAAGGCAGGTCTCCACCATTCTAAAGGAGGCCTCAGAGAATCTTCATTGTTTCCTAGTCACTCTCAGTCTTCCTACAGCTAAAAAACCTGAATTGATTGGTTTAAGAGTTACCTCCAGGGTTTGTGTTATCTTCATTATAAGGAGGAGAAAAATGGCCCCATTATTCTCATCCTAACCATTAGATGCACAGACTTCCTTCAAAACAGATCCCCAACCCCTGGAATTAATCTAATTCTACTGAGGTTCTTTCAAAAAATTTGAGTCTACCAGTCTCATCTCTGGCTACCATCAGTTCTCCCAAGATCCAAGCATACTAGACCTCAAAATGAATTTTGTGAAGATAGAATTCTGACCTCCAGGACCTTTACACATGCTATTATTTTGTTAGTAACAACCTGCTTCTACCTTTAACTTATTGTCTGCCTTTCCCTCTAAACAGCAGTCCTAGGAGGCAAGAAACCTTGTAGATTTTGTTCACCACTAAAACTCTGGTACCTAACAAACAGTAGACACTAAATACTTATCAAATCAGTAACATGAAATGAGAAAAACTTTCCCATAAATCAAATCTCCTTTTCTAGTAGCTCAAAAATAATCTGAAATAGTGCCTCTAGTATAAACATTTTGTGACTTTGGTTAATTTCTCAAGGTGTGCTCAATTTGATTAGTTAATGGTCTTACAACGATTATAATAAAATTCCAAGATCACACAGTCATAGTGCCTCCTACATATCTGAACTTTACAAAACTTCCTTTGACCTTTTCCTAGTCACGGTTGGTAATTACCTGCCTATTCCATGTTCCAACTATTCATTTCCAACAGACACCTCAAATCTCCTGCCATTTTGCTGTTTTCCACTCTCACCTATTTTACAGATTTGTCATCCTTCTCCTAGTCTTTTTTACACATACCCAACTGTTTTACTTAGTCTTCTGTTTTTATCTTATTTCAGGTGTTATTTCTCTTACTACACACTACACATGCCTCAAGTGAAATTATTTGCTTGTGAAATTACCTAAAAGGTAAGTTCCTTAAGAGGCAAGACTTTTTATTCATAGGGAAGATGTTCAGTAAATATTTGTTTTACTCTTCTTAAGCAATCAGGCCTAGTTTTAGCTTTCTGTCTAACCTTCTGTATTGTAGTTTCTTTCGTCTTAAGAATCTTAATTTCTTAAGAGGAATAAAGACATGCTAAAGCTCTACTCTAGATCACATCCATTGAGAGTTATGACTCAGGACTCTAAACATCATAGTTTTCATTAATTCAGTTTCTAAACATCATAGTTTCCATTAATTCAGTTCACAAGTCTTTAAGTGTCAAGTATAATTCATCTCCTACTATAGATAAGCACAAGCCATATAAAAAGTCTTATATTTATGAGAATAAAAATTACCCCCAAAATTCAGAAATCTTACCTCTTGGTTTGTTTTCTGACCTGGTTTCATATAGAAAATAAAAACTGTGTCGAAGGGACGACATGGCAAGAGATCCAGATACCCAATGTCATCAAAAAATCCAGATATCGTGGAGTCAAGTGCAATAAGGTGAGGAGGTAGACGACTGTTTGCAGGTTCCTATCACCAAAGGAGGAAAAAAGAAATTAGTATTTCTTTTCACTATTCTAATTATAAAAGCAATACTTATTAATGGTTTAATAAATATTAAGTATAAAATTTACAAAGCAGCAGAAATAGGCATAACCATAATCCTAAACTAAAGAAATGATTTAACATTTTTGTGTACTTCCTTCCAGTTCTTTTATTTGCCCTTTTTGTTAAAGACAACTGAGATGATACTACTTATTTTAGTTCTTATTTTCTCTCTACATATCATGCTTTCTGGAAAAAAAAATTTAATCCATTTTTTCTCATTCATTGCTAGTAGAAATGCAAAATGGTACAGCCACCTTGGAAGACAGTTTGGTGGTTTCTTGCAAAGCTAAATATAGTCTTACCATACAAAACAGCAACTGCATACCTTGGTATTGACCGAAATTAGTTAAAAACTTATGTCTAACAAAAAAAACCAGAAATGTTTATGGAAGCTTTATTTGTAACTGCCAAAATTTGGAAGCAACCAAGATGTCTTTCTGTAAGTGAATGGATAAACTGTGATACATCCATACAATAAAATATTATTCAGTGGTTAAAAAAAAAAAAAGAGCTATCAAGTAACAAAAAGACATGGAGGAATCTTAAACACACATTGCTAGGTGAATGAAGCCAACTTGAAAAAGCTACATACTGTATGATTCCAACTACATGAAATTCTGGAAAAGGCAAAACTGTGGTGAGTAGTTGTCAGGGGTTGGGGGAAGTGAGGCAGGAGGGATGAATAAGCAGAATACAGTGGATTTTGAGGTCAGTGAAACTATTTAGTGTGTTACTGTACTTTTTTGTGTGATCTTAACTTTATTCTTAAATATTTATGATTCTCTTAGGGTTGTCTAATTAAAAGTCATATTACCTATGAACTGTCTTCTTTCCAATAGTTTTATCTCTTAATTTCTTTTCATATTTCATTGACTTTCCTGGTTTTGAAAATTATAACTACAGTTATGTAAGATGTTAGTACTGGGGAAATTTTCCCGTACATTATTTTTTTACAAATTTCCATTTAATCTGTAATTATTTTAAAATAAAAAATTTCAATGACTAAACAATTCTCAGGTAATAGTGATGAAGGCAGATATATCCTTTGCCTTTGATTTTAACAAATGGTGCTTCTAGTTTTTCATGGGCTGCCACATTTAGAGAGATCTACATTACTAGTTCTAATTAAGTTTTTGGTTTTTCGTTTGTTTTTTAAATCAGAATGAATACTGTTCTACTGAATATTGACATTGTTTTATTGACTGATCTAATAATACGACAATTTTTTTCTATTAAAGCTATTAAGCTTTATTAATATTTCCTAATAACTCTCCTTGAGTTCCTAGGTAAATCTTACTTGGTTGTAGAGGTTATTTGCTTAACATAAGTTGAATTTAGTCTTTTTCTAATTCTCCTTAATACTCTCAATACTTTGTATATATATTCATAAGTAAGACTAGTTTAGAGCTTTTCTGTATGTGTGTGCCGTTAGGTTTAAGTGATTAGAGATATATGATGAAATTCATAAAATAATTCCAGGTAACTTTCTGACTAAAACTATGTTCTGACACAAATGAAAAAGCATGAGAATTACTTATTTGAAAGCATAAAGATCTTTAACTAGATTAACATAAATGGAAAATTACAACCTCAGAGACAATGTTATTAAATCTCTTATCTCCCTCAGTCCACAAGATGTTAATAACTTTCTTCTAGTATATTTTTATTATTGCTTCTGCTCTGTTCAATTTTCTTCATTAGGACTATCAGTAATCATCTGTAGGTTGTATCTTTATTCCTTGCCTTCTATATATGCCACTGTATTTCTCATTTCCTCTCTCTTCTTTTTTCTTCTGCTTTTTAAGGGAGTTTTATGTTTATACTCCCTATCGCCAACTCACTTTTCTACAATATAAAATATTTTCCATTTACATGCCCAAATCCAAAATCAGACAGCAATGTTTCCTCAGCTTTCCCAGAAATTTTAATGACTTTTTACTAAGTAGCTTCTAGGAAGTAGGGCAGGGGACAATTTGTACAATAGGCAACTTTTTGTCTGGCAATCTTCAGTTGTGCTTTTCAAAACAAAGAGATCTTAGTATAAACCCAAAATCCAACCACAGACAAGCTATTTCACATTCGAGCTTGTTTCCACATCTGTAAACTAGGGATAGCATTGCTTTCCTTGTAAAACTGTTTTAAGCATTATGAAATTAAGAATAATGGCAATATTTATTTACAGTCTGGCTTATTTTGTCCTAAGTACTACATGAAGTATCTTACATGACTACAAGATAGATACTTTTATCATCTCCATTTTGTAGACAAGTAACTAAGACCCAAAAAAGTCGGGCAACTTGCCCAAGAACACATAGCTGGCAAGTAGTAATGCCAGGACATAGCTCACAAATACTGGTTCTTTTTTAAAAGTGGCATGAAACAGTTGTAGCCCATACTTTCAGTAATAAATTTTACTAGGAAAAGATTTTTAACATTCTTTTTCTAATTATCTGCAGGTGTTAATTATATATGTGATATGGTCCCTACATTACCCAAGAAAATTAAGGGCTGGATATATTAACAAAGCAGTCCCCTCAGACAGGACTCTGAAAGCATTCACAGAACTAACTCTCTTGGACTCATATGGTAATCTATAGTACCACTGAATTTCATTTACTTACACACAGGGTTAAGATTTAACCAGTGTCTTTTCCTTAAATCCTTCAATCTTCACAAAAATGTTTTAGCTATCATCAGTTGAATGTTCATTTATGAATGTATTTACTCATAAAAATTTAGGAAAATTACCTTCAATGCTTCCAAGGACAAAAATCCAAAGTGTGAAAGGAAAAGGCGTGCTGTTTGGAATTCCTGGGCAGGAGGCGGGGGTTTACAATCTGTAATTGGATCAGGAAAACTTCTCTTCTGCAATTCTTCCTCACTTTGCTGTTCGAGGTGTATTTCATAAGCAATCTGCTGAGCCATGCCATTCCTTAATTTTTCATGTCTTTCTTCTAACTGAAATAAGTAAATATTTATTTTTATATTATAAAATCAGATTAATATTAATTTTAAAATGAAAATAAGCTACAAGCAACAAAGTAAATGAAGATACTTTTCAGTGATCAGCAATGAGTTTCAATTCAATACAGTGTATACAACCAAGCAAACATGTTTGACATAAAACAAATACCAAAGAAACTCCCTTATGGCTTCAATAACTGTTCCTTCACCTCCTCCTTGTAAATGAAACCATTTAGTCTCTGCTTCCTTTCAAGAAAGGGGCAGAGCTGTTGCTCTCACATCTCTTCCAGACCACTGTCCATCTTCAACCTGCAGAAACACCCACACATTTTGAAGTCTTCATCTATATGGATTACTCTACCATACTCTGTCACCTGACCCCTCCACTTCCCTTCTGGATCAATCCTTGTTTAACATTCCATCCTCTCTGCTGAGCCATGATCCTTCTAACAAGCTGGCTTATATTTCTACAACCTGGTCAACCTTTGTAACTTTGGCCATCCACAAGCACACTTTGCACCTCAGGTGTGCTGTCCTTTCAAGAACTACAATTCGAAAATTCCCTTCTCCAATCATAAGCCCTTCCCGCAGCTCTCCCACACCTTCATTTCTCATCATTGTGAGGCATCCAACCCCTCTCCAAAATTTCTCAGGCCATTAGTATCCTACTGGCTTTATGTACTTCCCAATCAAGCCTAAACCACCATCTTAATACCCTCTAAGCATATAAATGCTAAATTGTTCCTTATTTTTCCATATTCTCACCCCTGTTGATCACCACACCAATTTTTGTTTACTTATGCCTCCAGATCCCAAGGACTTTTAAAGAAAGTTAGCAGAGTAAGTAATTTCACTACAGATGATGCTACTTAACCTCAGCCGGGCTGCCTGGTAATTTTAAGAGCCATCTTTGATTCCCTATTTCATTGCTAAGAACTAAAATTAAAACTTATATAAACTCCTTCAATTTCCTTACTTTCCACCTCTTAAATGTCTCTGAACCTTTACTTACTCTCTTCTCTCCTGTCTTACCCCTTTTCTAGACATTATCACATAGACTCTCAACCCTACTGCCTCCAGGGCCTTATTCTGTTACTTATTACCCTATCTTAATGTTAGCAGACACAGATCTTTCTCCACTCATTCTTTCCTTTCAACCTCTAAGTGTGTTCATATTCCTCTCATCTTTGAATTTAAAAAAAAAAAGAGAAGAAAAAAGGAACTAGCCTTGCCTTTCCTAAGCTAGGTACTTCCTCATGATTAGCCCCTCTATACCTTTCTCCCCTTACTGGTAACGGTGAGCTTATATTCACTGCCTTTCATTTATCATTCACTCCCTGACTTTTTATACTCTGGGCCCCACTTTAACATTCCTTTGAACCTTGTCTCAAAGGGCAGCTATAATTTCATGCCAAAATCCAGGGGCCTCTTAGTGTTCCTTCCCCTGATCTCTCTAACATGTGATAGTGTAGGCAGCCTCCATTCTATTCTCTCATTCCCTGGCAAACCTCTGTTCCCCACTTGTTAAAATTCTTGTCCCTTGACCTAAGGTACCAATTACTTAAACCAAATAAATTTTTCCTGTCTTCCCACAGCTGTCCTCTTTCTAATGTCCAGATTTCTATAACTGGTACCAATATCTTCTTTGTCATTCAAACTCAAAATCTAAAGTCCTTTGATTTTTTTCCTTCCTTCTTCAATCCAAGACAGCTTGGATGTATGTCTACAATACATTACATATATTTAAACTTCCACTATTATTGAGTTATTCCATCCTTTCCCCTGTCCAGACTGTCAAAATAGTCTCTGAGTTGGCCTCCTTTCTCCAGGTATCTTCCACTGGAGTCTGATTATGTCACCACCCTATTGATAACTACCATGGACTCGCCCAAGCAACACAGTGACTCTCTCTGAGATGTCCAGTTCCTTTCAATCAGTCACAATCTATACATGTCTTACTATATAATGTCCAAGATGACAGAGATCCAAGTCATCTTATGAATCTCCTCTAATTACACCAAAAAAAGTCAGTGTCTTGACCATAGAAGTTGCTTAAGAATGTTTATAGTCATTCTCTTAACAAGAGCTGACAATAATTTATCTTACTTCTTCAGTGACAATTTCATGCAAATCTGGAATGCTCAGATCTGCTTTCACAAAAGGAATCTTATCCACCTCTTCAGGAAATGGTCGATGTTTCACAGTATATTTAAATCCAACATCATTTTTAGGAACTGGACGAGGTTCAGGCACAAAAAGCTGTTAAAATAAAACATATAACATTACGTTTATTACATGTGGTACCATCTGTAGTGACAATGTATTTCCCTGCTCTCTTCGATGCCTTTGTTTCTCTAAGATTATATAATATAGGAACTCAGTAAGAGTCTGCAATTTTTGCTGCTGATAGTAAAGGTAAACAGCCTATGTACCAGTGTGCTCTATTATATTTTTTTAAAAATGTTCATCAACTTATTACAGGTTCTGTGGATGATAAATGGGGTTGTGGAGCTCTAGTGCTCCAGATCTGAATCTCCCATATTCAGTGGAAAGCCGATGGGTAAGACATTTCAGAGATGAAGGCTCAAACCCCATTCTTCCCCAGGCTCTCAAATCATTCCACAGAATAAAGTACAAGTTCCACTGAGCATCTCCAGACAGAGAATTCAATCAGAACCTTAGCATGGCTTAACTGAAAGTGTATGAACACCAAATCTAGGCCTCCACAGCTCCAAATCTCTGTTTTAATATACATTAGCTGTGAGACTTCCATTTTCACACCTGAAGAAATGGAAGCAACTCATCACAAGGATGTTGTAAAAATTAAATAAAAATGTATATGGCATATATTAAACCAGCAACAAATTCCCATTCCTTTCCTAATCTCCTTCCTCCTTAGTCTTTAATGCTTAGTAACTTATAGCACTACCGACAGAATGTGATCTGCATGATGCTGCCAAGAAAAAACAGGGATGTGCTCCTCACAGGGAAATAAACACATCTTATCTAATAGATACATCTAAGATGTTAAATGGTTTTAGACACATACTCTGACTGTATCTCTCTTTAATGCTGGTAAAATTTTATTAAGTTATGTTTAAAAGAATCTTTAGTAACATAAATAAAACCTAACAATGTGATAAGTGAAAAATGACTCAAATTCCATTTCTTACTGTGTACAGAAAGGAAAAATGATTGGAAGGAAATCCACCAGAATATGAACAGTGGCTGGCTATCTGCTAGAAAGTAAAGGTACAGGTGATTTAAAATTTCTTCATTACTATCTGGTCTTTCCAAATTTCTCCCATGAGCAAATTTTATTCATAAAATTACAAATGTTATTAAGAAAATAAATTGTGCCACCCCAAAGTAAGATTTCATTAAATTATACAGTAAATTAAGAAAATTATAGAGTATATTATTAATCATATAGGAATAAATCATTTGAAACTAAGTCTTATTGCCAGAAAGAACAAGGGTCTGGTCAAATTCTTTTTATATACAGATGTACCTGAGTTTTATATTTAACACTGTATGCAAAAAAATGGAACCATTGTTCAGAACAGTAATTCTTAATCACAAATGAATGTCAGAATCACCTAGAATACTTTCTAAAACTATATCTGCCTTGAAGATGTCTCTGAAGAGTAATTCAGAGAATCTGAAATTCTAGGCTCTTGATTCTAATGTAAATCCCCTGACTAAGATCCTGGACTAGGGTCAAAAAAATATATATATTTTTTGTGGTTTTTAGTTGAAATTTTTTAACCTTTAAATTATATCATGCACACATATGTGCACATGCATCCATACACACTCTTAGTCACTTCCCTGTAACTTCTAATGGATACCTTCTGATTTGCTTTTGCTCCTCTGGGTAAAAGGCAAAGCTGTTGTGCCCAAGCAAGTCTTCCAGACATTCCCCGAACCAGCACAGTGACAGAAGGAAAAAAATCATCTGGAATAAAATAGTGTAAAAATTTTATTTCAACAACCACTTAAATTATACCTGTTATCAACTACAGAGCTTCTACTATCAAAGCCCTAGCTCAGCATTTCCCAAACTGCCATCCTCTGTGTACTACCTTTGTGGTTTCTGCCATAATAAAATACTGGTATCTGACTTTATATCAAACGCTTTCTTTCCTTTTTTTAAACTAAAATTTATTTTAAATGGTAAACCATAATTTTGTTGTGCTAATTATATATATATATTTTTAAACACATTTAAAAATACATACTTAAAACCAACACATCAATTAACATTGTCTTATATATCTCCAATTCTTCACATAAATTTTTGGGAAGCACTATCCTAGCCAATACTCTTAACTCCCTGTACGGGAATGATCTACGTGCAGGAAGACAGTCTGGGACTTGCACTGCTAATGCTATGTTCACCCAGGCCTTTGCTTATCACTGTACAACAAAGGAAGGCAGGCACTGTTCCATCCAAGTAGAAGTTCAGGCAGGAAAAGGGGGTTAAAGAACTCAGGATGGACTTCCTAAGTGACCCAGACCTTCTCTCTTATTCACTCCTTTTGTCTATGGTGAGGGAGTCAAACTTGTTCAAGTTTCTCTCTCTCATTTCTTCTGTTATTAACTACTACAATGAACTATTAAAATGTCCTTTAAATCTATAAAATCTTAACTGTTTATATTTTTAGCAGACTTTCCAATGAAATCAATTACTTAAAATGAGAGTAGTGGAGTTTTAAAAAATCAGGAAAGGGGCTGACACCCCTCAAGCCAGGAAAACCAGAGGGGATACTGTGATTTTACAGACTCCTCAGTAAGTGGCCTGGGAGTAGAAGACAGGAGGAATCACAATAATGGGCACAAGTCAGGGAAAATAGTCAAGCAATCCCCAGGTCTGTGGTAGAGAAGGAAGGTGCCCACAGGAAAGATTTGGGACCAGCACTTCTGCAGTTGGGCAATAATGAAAGGCCCCATCTATTTTATACCAAAGTCACTGTTGTATCTTACCACATCAATATGGAAACCTGTGATGGTATTAATTTACCCCGGAACTATAGGGAAATATCTTGCCTTCATTTTTATAGACTTATGAGATCCTACTCATATATTCAACAAAATTTCCATGGGAGTCTAAGACACTGTTCACCTCTGCAAAGGTAAGAAGGCAAGTCTTAAGTTACTGAGAAAACCCTATCATTGTGAAGCAACAAAAACAAAAAGGGACAATATAAAGTTCAGAAAATTTGGATTCTAGTCCTAGTCATACCATATACTTCTCAAGTAACCCTGGACAACTCACATATCCTCTCTGAGCCTCAGTTTCTTCACCTGTTAATGAGGGAATTGTACACGAAGTGATTCCCTGGGTCCCTGTAAGCCAACAGATTCTGTAACATTCACTTTCCTTCTTTTGCATACTGGCTGATTCCAATTACCATCAGAAAAAATACAAACTTTGAGTAGTTTGGGTAATAGTGGTAATCATGTACTTTGGAAAGGTTTCTATTTGGGGAAGGGAGAAGAGGAAAACAGGGAATGTTGTATAAATGGAAAATCACTGAAGGGTTTTCAGCAGGGCACTGACATGGTCAGATCTGTATTTGAGGATGAATATGACGACAGAAACATGTAGGATGGAGGTAAGGGTAACAAATTTTGGATTGGAAGGTGAGGAGATCAGAGCAGGTAGGAAGCAATGGCAATAATCTGGCTAAGAAATAATAAGGCCCTGCATGTGGATGTATGGGGAGGGTTACAGAGGAAAGGAAAAATTCAAGAAGTGGTAATTTTAAAATTGATTGTATAAGGGAATAACACTAAGGAACAGGCAAGGCAAAGATAACTACTCAAATTTCCAGCTGTTTGGGCGACACCAATAACTGAAATAGAACAATGTGGAGTGAGGGGCAGGATCCAAAGTTCAAGAAGAAAGAAAGAGTAAAAATAAATTTTATGCACAGTAAACAACAGAAAATAGTCCACTGAAAAAAAATTTTGTAAAACTACAGAGCTCTTTTCTGATATTTCAGATACACATTAAGAGACTCTAAAAGAGTTTATGTAATATATATTCCATTTTCTAACCTTCTGTTTTTCAGTTGCTATTATTCCACAGTAGATGTCTTTTTGACAAATGCATAATTACTTCCCTGATCCTGGAAATAGTTTGCTAGTACTGATGAACATGTTGACTTAGCAGTAGAGAAAACCCAAAGTACTGAAACTTACTCTGTTCATTTCCAAGAGGTTGCTCCAGCATTGCCAGGATGACACTGTTATCCAAGACAAAGTACCGGAAGCTATGCTTGTTTATGGTTGGCAGCCTGGAGTATTTAATCAAAGTGGTCTCATTCACCAGACTACAAGGAGAGGCGGGACCACTGGGTGAAGGAAATGCACCAAGCAACTGCATAATACTATGGAGAATACAAAAGATAACAACAGTTAATTCTCAAAGCAGAATCTTAAGTTTATCTCATGCATTAATGTGTCCTTCTGCTCTTTTGATTTTAACTGACCATAGCCATACTTCCTCTTTGTAGGTCAAATTTACTCCCTGCAGTGGATGCTATGGTGCTATCTAGATTTCCTCCTCCAAAATTGAAAGTTCCTTTCTCCCAGATGCAGGGAGATGGGGCCACAGCTTTTAGTTGAGTCCCTCTTCAGGACCTACCCTCAACCAATGAGAATCTCATTTAAGATCACAGCTTCCTCCTGGGTCAGCCTACATGCAATGAATGAATGATGCAAGGGTATAATGTCCCAGCCCCCTTGCCCTAACTTGAGAGAACACTGAAGGGCCAATCCAGCTCCAGAGCTCTTTGTTGCAATTGCATTATAGTTTAGTTCTTCCCTCTGCTTAATCCTGCTTCCTTCGCGGACCTGTAGGGGTTAATGCCAAGAGCACTTTCCAATACATTTCTTGCAAGTAAATTTCTCTTTTAGAGCTGCTACTCAGGGAACCTAACTAACCACATTTCCAAATCATGAAGCTCCTACAGACATATTAAAATTTTCTGTATGCTGCAGCTTTCAGAATTGTGCTAACGTATTCTAGACCTAGAAAAGGACCCGAAGATCAGCCAAAACCCCTCAATTTTTCAGATGAAGAAACTCAGGCTCAGAAGAGATAAGTGATCATTAAAATACCAGAAACCAGGGCCTGCTGCCTTCTCACTGTGTGGCCATGAATAGATATTATGCTTATTTTTCCGATAAGGAACTTGATGCTCTAATAGTTATACTCTACAAAACCGCTCTAATTATTAAATGAGACTATATGAGGAAAACATGCTTTTAAAGCTGAAATTCAAGTGATCAAGCCTTAATATTAGAAATATTCATATCCATAGAGATTTCTGCATACATTCAATGAATAACTTATATATAGCACTTACCATGGGCCAGACACTGGTCTAAGCACTTTACACGTATTATTTTATTTAGTTATCATAACAACCTTATGAGATAGGTACTTTTATTATTCCCATTATGAAGGAATTGAAGTACATAGAGAAAGTATCTTGTAATGAAAACATAAAGATTTTATCTTGTGGTCCTAATATCACCTGACCCTTCGAAATGCAACTCATTTGAAAAACATATTCCCCTATACCACTTTTATCATCTCAATCTTCAGCTTAAGTGGCTTCTTTCTCTTTCATTCTAATGCTTGAACCTGAATATCTCTGACACTGAAAGGCAATATTGCTCAACAGATACTTTCCTTCTATTCTCTCTCCTCCTTGGAGGAGGACTATCAAAGAATTCAAGGCCCAGGAGAATCTGATGAGTCAGGCCGAAGGATTTTTGGAAAATAGGTGAAATACCATATGACCATTAATGGGAAAATGTGCTTTTGGTTTCCTAAAATGGAACAGAGATGGATGTCACAAAGCATATGGACCATGTGAGCTTGCTGTTTTCTATGCAAAATTCTAAGATATTACCAAACAGCTTGCTCACAAGGGAATAGGTCATTAAAATCACATCATACCAGCCTAACCACATTTTCTCTTGCTGATAGTGACTAGACTGGAAAGGCAGAGAAATCTCTCTGAAATCAAGACATGCAAGTATTTGACAGTGTATCATGATAAACCCATAGACAAGATTTTAAAATCTCTGGAACCTGAAGGGAAAAATCTTATGATGTGCTTTGTGAATCTACCTTCGTTCAATACTTTTATCAGTGTCACTGATTAAGACGCACAGCGTAGTCTCATTAAATCTGCAGCTGATGAAAAGTTGAACCACAGAGTTAATATATCAGAGTAAAAGTTGGGATCCAAAAGAATCTTAAAAGACTAAGTAAATCTTACATGAAAAACACTTCGAGTGTAAATGTAAAGTTCTGTGCATTACATCCAAATACTGGTAAACAAGTACGTACAGAAAGATAGATAAAAGCTAAATATGTGGGAAAAGACTCAAAGATTTTAAATGAGTTAATGCAAATCACCAGTTCTCAAAAAACCAATGCAGTCTGAGTACATTTAATGAAAATATACTATTTACAGAGTGTAAAGGTCACCATACCACATCTAGCATATTATATTCAGTAAATGAACTTTAAGAGGTACAAAGCCAAACCTACACCATTGAGAAGAGAATGACCAGTATAACAAAGGTACTTGAACCCCTGTCATATGAAAAATAGCTGAAAGTACTGGCAGAAATGAACCAGAGAGAACAAACACAAACACTGTCTTCAGACATTGCTACTGCTTGGAAAAAAGAATTTCACTATCAAAAGTTTGAATCATAACCAATGAGTGTAAGTTCAAGTGGCAGAGATTTCAGCTCAATGTAAATGTCAGGTTTTTAACTAGTAAAATGAAATGGGTAACCTTGGGGTTAAAGACTAAATAACTTGATAAATATGTCTTAAAGGTGACTTAAGCAGAAAGGCTGATGAAATGACTTCCAGGAGACCTAATTCTAAATTTATATTAGTACACCAAGGAGAAAAAAACCCAACCAGCCAATCTGCATTCTGTAATTATCTACTGTGTGCTCATAACTGTGAGGGTTGTGAAGACAAAATATGACCTCTACTCAAGTTGGGGGGACAACACTAGCATGCAGCAAACATAAGGTCCAATCATGACAACATAGAATTCCACACTGTACAGACTGAATGAGCAATGAAGTACAGAAAAGAGTCATTATGCAGCAGAATAACCAAAGAAGGTCCTATGGAGTTAGCAAAATTTAATGTGAACACTGAACAATGGAGGATGTGGCTGAGAGAAGAGGAAAGTCCTAAAACCCAGGAGAGGTATACAGACACTATGAGTATGCACAGTTTACAGCCATAAGTGGCCTGCCAAGCCCAATTATGACAGAAGGGATGTACTGAGAAAAATCAGTTTGTGTGGAAACCGAATAAGGAGGTCCTTGAGAACTAGACCACATTGTTCATACAACATGGCAGGTAACAGAAACCTATTTAGTTTTCAATCACTTATAGCGCAGAACAAAAACAGTGGCTAAGACTGATGAGTTTAGCAAGAGAACGCAAGATGAACAGGAAGGGTAAGAGACTGAAAATCAAAGAAAGCAGGCAAGAAGTGAGAAAGGCCTGGACTAGGGTGCTATCCAAGGTTAGAGAAGATGGAGGAAACACTTTCAAAAGTAAAGTCTATTGGATTCAGACACTGACTTGATAAGAGAAATGGCAGATAAATCAGAGATAAATAAGAAAAAAAGCTAAAGTTTTGTGTCTATATAACTGGAAAAGGAAGTGATATTGATATAAAGCTGTAATTGTGAGGGAAGAGAAACTTAGTTTTGGACATGTTCCATGACAGCACTATTCAGGGTACCCTTCAAGACTGGAAACTGGAGATACCATCAGTAAAGTTACCAGCAGGAGTAATGCAAATTAGCCACCTCCATAACTTCTGGCTAGGAAGCACCCCAGGGTTCTCTACTCGTGTGCATATAACCAATCCTTGCTGCCAGTCACATGCTCACAGGAATGTCCTACCCAGGATAGGATGAAGCAAACTTATTTTTGTACAATGCAGAATTCCCAGTGAGAACTGTCCTTCCCCTTTCTCTCCATATCCTCCTTACTCTTCAAAGTACATATCAAGTCTTAGTTCTTTTATAATGCTTTTAAATCTACCTCAGCCCACATGTGGTTTTCTCTCTGAACTTTTATTTCTAGTACTTATTCACATTTTTCTGATTTTCTAGCTATTAGCCAAACCTCCACTAAAAAGTCACTAAGAACCCACCAGTAGCAAAGTGAGCAGGACTAAACTAAAGTTAGCACACTTCCAAAACTGAGTAACCTAAATCCATGAGAAACAGAAATAAATCCAACTTTATTGTTTATTTTCCCAGTTATCAACAGACCATTGAACTCATAAAAGATTCTGAGATCTTGTTAAGGGCTGATTTAAGGACAAATCTTCAAGCTGTGCTGCCTACCACTTCATGAAGACCAAGATAAGCCAACCTAGACTGACCTGACATTCCTCCTTCCTTTCACATTTTTCTGGGTCTTCATCCACATTCACCCTGTGATATGCCCCCATCTTTCCATCTGTACTGATGATACCTGATCTTCTCCACCTACCTCTTTCTTGTAGTTCATAAACATGGCTATCCTGCCTTCCTTCCCTCTTATTGTCGTCACTTACCAGCAAGCACAAACTCACTGCTATTGTTTAAGGTACTCTCCTATCTCTTTTCCTTCACTGGCTTAACCAACCTGGAGTCTATCCTCTAAAAATCAGGTCCAGTGTCATTTTCCTTAAGAATCTTACTTTGATTCCCCTAAACTGGAAGTATTAATTTCTGCCTTCCAACTGCCCAGCATTTTATTTGTACCTCTTTCTCTTGAAGCATTTATTTTCTACCTAGTATTACAGTCTCTTATGCTCATATCTTATCTTCCTTAGTGGACAAGAAGCTCTTTAAGGGTAGTGACTGAATCTGAATTATCTTTGTGACCCTATTATTAGTTCATAAGGAGTTCATAAATCTTGGCTGAATAAATCTATAATGTATAATATACATGGTGAAGCAGAGGATACAGATCACTGAGCTAGAAAGCAAGAGATCTAATAACATGATCACAGACAGATCCTATCTCTGGACTCAGCCATCAAGTCAGGGGGTAGAATAAGGCTGTCAAAGATCCTTTCTAGTTCTAACAAGATATGACTTGAATTAACATCAATTAGCACAGAAAAACCAGGACTCAAACTCTCAGCCCTAACTTTCTGGTTTCTTTTGGTCCAAAAAATAAGATATTTTATTTTCCATTTTATTTGTGAAGGAAAAGTATCTTAAAGGGGTTGTGTCACTTAATGCTGAAAAACTGGGGAGGAAATTAACCAAGAATCACAGCTAACCCCATCTAATTTCTAGGCAGAATCCCTGTGCAGTCACTTTCATACCATGTTAGGGTGGCTTCAGCAGCATCCTTTACCCTCATAGATGCGGGGTTGGGCTCCTTATCACCTTTGTACTTGACCTCTTGCTCACTGCTCTTGGATTTACTTCCTGAAATACCCAGTTCCACAATCTCCAGTACTTCCTTAAGACAGTCCTAGAAGCAGGAAAGGCAAATCAGTTTTTATAATACACTTGTCTTAAAAGAAGACAAGGAAACATCAAATGCTAATCGTGGTTGTGTTTTGGTGGTGGGGCTCTAGTTCCTCTCTCATTTTCCTAATAGGTATAAATTATAATAATATAATAATACAATAAACTCCCTCCCCAATTTCTCCTTAAAGAAATTTGAGTGTTCAGAATTAGATAAGTAACGATAAATTTTATTAGTCATAGTTTTTATAAAATTACTACAGACCATAAATCACATGAAACCCCAAATTAAAGTATAACAATAATCCATTAAACCCAGATGGTTTAAAATATGTTACATTATCCAAAGAGAAGCTCATCAATTATAGACATTTTTAAGTAATTTCTGATATCATAACTTTAGAAGCTATAATGAAAATGACTAATATTTAATCAACAGAATTATTTTTAAAACTATATAAAGCTCTCAATAAATATTCAATAAGCCTGGTATCTCTTAGTTACACTGTGAGTTCATTATAACCACCTGCCTAGCCATAAAAAAAATATTACATAGACCAATGGCAGGGAAAGTAACCTAGATACCTGTGCCTCCATGAAAGCATGCATAAAATGAAATTTTTAGATACAAGCAACCTCTATGGACAAACTGTGTTCTAGGTTTGTAGTCTGGCTATCAACTGCCCTTCTTGGTTATTGAAGTGTCTACTGGCTATCTCAAAGCTACTATCCTCCTTTCAAGAATGAACATTCTTGATACTTCAGATAAATTAGTCAAGGCTCCATCTTTCAAAAAAACTTCTCTATGGGTTAATTTGCAACCAAATATAAGCATGATGATAGCTTCTCAGTTGTGCTCAAAAGGACAAGTGCTCTACTGAAATACAACAAATATAATCAGTTTAAAGTATGCAACATTGTACTTAAATTTAGATCTTCTCTTTTAAAAGATATTTTCCCAACCTACATTTTGTTTCTATTTGCTGTTCTAAGATCTAGTAAACTAACCTTTTCATCCAGCATATCAGGATGCTCTGTCAGCCAAACACAGAGACACTGAAAAGCTGCTACTATCATGGAGTGCAGATCCCGGGAGTGAAGAGGAGCTGGCCGACTACACTGGTACACAATGTAGCTACACACAGAACTGATGGCTCGCTTCCGGTCTCCTGAATCAACCATCACCTTCACCTGAGCATATTCATATGGGAACACAGTTAGTCAGGAAGTATTATGCCAATTTCAAAGCATCTGCACTGAGGCCTGGCCTTTCCAAGAACGTGACAGGAAGCCTTACTTTTAAAAATATTATTTATAAAGAAAACAGAGTATTTCAGAATATATAAAGATAGAGGGCACTTTTCAAACCCTAAAACAGTATTTCATAGCATACTTTTTCAAGCCCTAAAACCTAAACTCCTGGGGTACACCTACTCGTCATTGCCAGAGATAAAAAAAAAATAGCTGGCAATGGAACATGTGCACATTTCAAGTTCCCTAAACCAACCCCACGGTGATGCTCCATAGGCTACAAAGTTCTGTTCAGCTGCTCAGAGGGATAACTGCATACAGTAAACTACACATACTTAAAGTATACAATTTGATAAATTTTAGTGTACACACAGCAAGCTCTCCTACAAGTTTATAATGCAGAGACTGTGCAATGGCACACAGACCTCCTATGGCCACCTTTTTAGCATAAAGCTCTACACAGCCCTCAGGGAGGCCAAACTTCTGAACTACACCAGTCAATTCCTAGATCTGCTGGTCTTTTCACCAAGTGCATTCTGCATCCTTGAGGCCAAGGTAATGATTTCTGTCCTGGCTAGGACAATTCGGACCTCATCTCCAGAGTAGCCATGTTCAGCAAGCCTCTGAGTGAGAACTCGTTCGGTTTACCTTTGAAAATACCATCAACAAACCTCCTCTTCTTGGAAATTTGCACCACCATATTGTTACTGTGCATCAACAAAAAGAAAGGCTATTACTGTGTTTTGAGAGTTCTTTATATAATCTGGATACAAGTCCTTCACCAGATATATACTTTGTAAAGATTTTCTCCCAACCTGAAGCTTGTCATCTCATTCTCTTAACAGTATTTTTTTTAAATAGTAGTTTTTATTTTGAGTGAAGTAAAATTTAATAGTTCATTCTTCCATGGTATAATACAGAATAAATTTTGTATAACCCAAATCTTCATACAAACAACAAAGATTTTCTCCCACATTTTATTCTAGAAGTTTTTGAGTTGAGATTTTACATTTAGGTCTACAATCCATTTTGAGTTAATTTTTGTACACAGTGAAAGGTGTGAATCAAAGTTTTTTTAATAAATAAATATGATTGTTTCAGCACCATTTGTTGAAAAGATCACCCTTTCTCTTTTGAATTACCACTGCACCTATGTCAGAAATAAGATGTTCATATATATGTGCATCTATCATTTTCTGGATTCCTACCTATACTATTCTACTGATCAATTTGTCCAACCCTATTCCAATACCAGACTGTTTTGATTACTATAGCTTTAGAGTTAAGTCCTGAAACCAGGTAGGACTACCCTTTATGATTTGCTAGGGCTAGTTAGTCCTTACTACTGCATATGCTAAATGTCGCAGGAAACTGTACCTTGCTCTCAAAGACATGTGGATGGCTGTTCTTAATTTTTACATCCGTAACTGCTCCTCACAAAACTACGGCCATTACACTTATCCCTGAGATCCTCTAAAGTAAGCTCTAAGTAGTACTGAGAACATCTTAGGTTTTCTTCCCTATGTGGCCTCACATGGCTTAGTTAAGTCACAGCCTCTGCTTACCTGCCCACGCATCTATAAAACAAGGCCTTGAACTTTACATTCCCAGACCATATCACCTTATGTGTGTATATCAGCTTTTTGCTAACAAAGTGTTACACATATTTCATTTCATTTGATCGTCATAATACCAGATGTTACACACAAGATAATCCTGCCTGTTTTACATATAAAAAAACACTTGGATGTTAGTGAGGATATAGAGAAACTCGAACCCCCATACATCACTGGTGGAAACATAAAGTGATTTTGTCACTGTAGACAGTTTGCAGCTCTTCAAAAAGTTACATATAGAAATATCAAACGACCCAGAAATTCTACTACCAGGTATAAATCCAAAAGAACTGAAAATTGGTATAAATAAGTGAAGGTACACACATGTTTACAGCAGCACTATTCACAATAGCCAAAAAGTGAAATGACCTAAATGTGCATCAACAAATGAATAATGAGTAGACAAATGGGTGTATATAAATACAATGAACTATTATTCAGCCATAAAAGAAGTGAAAATGCCAACATATTTTGCAACATAAATGAACCTCAAAAACATGTTAAGTAAAAGAAGCCAGACACGAAAAAGTCACATACTATATAATTTAATTTAATTTACATGAGGTGTCCAGAATAGGTAAATCCATAGAGCCAGAATGCAGATTTGTAGTTGCCAAGGATTGTGGGGAAGGGAGACCAGAAAGCAACTGCTTAATGGGTACGGATTTTCTCTCTGGGGTAATGAAAATGTTTTGGAACTAGACAGAGGTGGTGGTTGCACAACACTGTGAAAGTACTAACAGCCTGTGAATTGTTCACTTTTAAATAATTAATTTTGTTATGTGAATTTCACCTCAATAAAAATAAACAATACTTAGAGAAATGGAAATGGCCACCCAGCTCCAAGGTTCCACAAAACTGAATAACAACTGTGAAAAAAATGTGAAAGTATACCCAATTTTCACCTGTCTCTGATAATGGAAGATGGAAGAGTCACAGATAGTCCCAAACAGCATATTTTAGGATAATCACTTTTTATAAAAAGAGCCCCTTTTCTTCCTTTACCAAATCTGTATTTATTTATTAAAATGAGATGATCCTATAATGGCATAAAACGTCATGTTGAAAACTTAAGATTATTATAAGCAAATACAAAATCAAAAACAGTGAAGTTAATTTTGTAAAAATCTCACTTGGAGGCTTACTTTTAGACACTATGAATATAAACTATGTTTGAGTATAAGCAATATTGCAGTACCCAAACTAAAGAGTTGTAGGAAGATACAGAAAAAAAGCCATTGTCCAAGCCTACTGGGCTAAAATTAAAGAACTGTCCTTCTCACCTTTGCCAGGCCAGACAGGAGCTCTAGAGCTGCCAGCGATATGCTCATGTCTTGCCGCCACTGGGAGTTGAGTCTTTGGGTGACGAGATGAATGCTGCGAATCAGGAGCCCAGCAGCCGAATCTGTATTAAGAGCTAGGATATAACCCCAATGCCACATCCCGCAGGGAGGGAAAACAACTAAGCGTTAGTAACGAGAAGCACAGCATTCTACCAGGCACAGACCACAGCAGCCACAGTGAGCACGATGGGCACCCACACAGTGCTATGCTCCCCGCCCCACCAGCCTGAGTGTCAAACCTGACTGAACCACAGGGCACAGGGCATACACACTGGACCAGAGCAGCTTCTAGTTCCCAGCTCAGGTACCTTTAGACATCCACTGGGATTTGGCAATTTTGGTACATTTTTTATAAAAATGTAAATTGCCAAAAAAAAAAAAAAAAGTCTATCAATTATTTCCTTGAAATTTTATATGGAGAAAAGAACTAAAATCTTAGAATCTCCTCAGATGCTAATAATTATTCTAAAGCATCTGTTGAAATTATCTTCAAAAGTCACATGCATTGCTTTTTTAAACACATTTAACATTTAACTCTCCAAGACTACTTTAATATTTCTTTAAAAAATTAAATAATCAAGTCATTGTGTTTTTATTTGGCCTCCAATTCTATATTTGAAAGTAATAACTACTTAGCTAATAATAAATTAGGACAAATTAAATTCATAAAGGAAGCTTTAGGGACATTATACCTGTCGATCCTATCAGAAAGAGGGCAGTGACAACAGAAAAAGGAATGATCATTAAAGAGACATTCATGCGACACTAACACAAATCTGGATTTCTTAGTAAAAATTATTTTATGACATTACAAGCAGAACTAACACCAGTTCAGAATGCTGAAACAAACAATAATCACTTGAAACACTTATATTAGAACACATACAATAATGCAAAAATGTTTCATGCTTTAAAAAAGCATGAAAAATAAATAAACTTTCAACTACAATATACTTAAATCTATACATAATGAGTAAGATAACCATTTTAATAACTTCTTTATAAATGCTTTGAATATCCACATAATGACCTTGTATATCTGACATGCTCAAGGAAACTTTAAAGCAAACTTAAGACTCCTATGCTCAGGAACTCCCCAGGTGATTAAAAAATCAAACTTACATCTAAAGATCTAGACTTCATTCCAATATAGTTTGATTAACACTCACAGATTTAATACATTAGTATTTGCATACAAAAACATAAAGGTGCCCACAAACTCAGAGAACCAGTAAAGTAATTGCTTAGGGTAAAGGACATTATTGAATAGGGTGTTCTATTGACAAATATTTCCTACTCTTACTTAAAATTTGTGAATAAAAAATCTAACCAGATATAATATGGTAAATAGGTTTTAAACACAGGGAGTCCCTTCTGGGTTCCTATCTCATGCACATCCTATCATCCATTCTTACCACACTGCAATAACTGATGTACCAGCTGACTCTGCTATTAGATTCTGAAGCAGAGCCCACATCCTCTTTGAGTCTACATTACCAGCATTCGGCACAGAATCCAGAAATGTCTCCTGATCACTCATTTTAATCATTTATAAAATCTAAAACTACCCAGAATCTATACTAAAAAGTTGTAGAGCTAAATTCATAAGATTTGTTTTATCTTTTAGACTAATAGCCTCTCTATTATACTTAAAAACATTAAAAAATCGTAAATATTAAAATTGTGTCAACAACATTTTGCTTACTTGTTTTATATCTCTGGGCATTAAAAGTTATTCTATAAATTTTGGATTTCTAAAAAGCAAATATGGCTTACCATAATCTCTTAGGAGAGCTTGAGCAGGTCGTTCACTATCGGGAGTTGTGGGCTCTGTGCTTCCACCACTTGCTGAACTAATACCACTGTTAGTGCGACTATGACTCTTCAGGTTATTTTCTCCACCACCCTAGTCAAATAAAAATGAATCAAATGTTTGAGGGTGACAGCCATAGTTTACAAGTATAGCTAGAGGTCAATCATTAAAAGCCATGTTGATAAAACAGAATGTGCCAGCTAAACAACACATCTGGTACGAAGATAAAAATTGAAGGGTCTGATAATTATAAGTGCTCATTCTGGGATCTTCTTTGCTGCTGCTTACTAAAGGACCAGCCCTAGATGGTTTTCCATCTTCACTAGACTTCACTAGCTAATGACTCTGGGTCCTTAAAGAAATACTCTAATGTATCCCAAGCAAAACTTTCAAACAGGAATAAAAAAGCTTTAAAAAAAAATCAAACACAGACAGTAACTCTCAAATGTAATTATATCATAAAACAAAAGCAATACAATACTATGGTTAGTATAAATATTAACTCCTATATGTATAAGAGCTAAAAAAGTTAGTTATTAAAGATTTCCCTTGTTTCCCTGCCCCCATATAAATACGCAATTCATTATATCCAGATGACTGCAGTTAATTATTATTAGCCACTTACTGGGACATGAATATAATTTCCTTTATAATATTTGATCCACTCAACTCACTCCAGTATACACCAATAATTTATCCACTTCCCAGCCTCTACTCCAAGGATCACATATTGTGAAGACAGAAGGGGGCACTGGGAGTCTCAGGGAAGCTTTTTTTGTTTAGAATCACTGGTGCTTTGAGGGACCTTCAAAATTTGGTCTAAAGGGCCTAGAACAAGCTGATGAGATGGAAAAGAGTAAACTAGATCTTTGGTAACGGCCAGCACTAGATCTACTAGGGGTGGAAGAAATTACGGAGTAAAAGGCTTTTTCTTCATTATTCAAGCCAGTTGCCCAGGAATAAAGATTGTGTTTAGCTGCAATTTCTCTCAAGCAGAATCCCTCACAGACCTGATATATAGCTGATGAGGCACTGAAAGGTAAGAAGCCTCAAAATATATATTTTAAAATAGAATCCTTTTCACTCAGTTGAATTTACAAACAAATGCCTTTAAAAACCATAAGGACACTTTGAAATACAATTTATATAAAATTAGAACTCGATATTCTCTGACAGATTACATATGGTATGCTTCTTACCATCTCCATTTGGCAACCAATGGCTTCTAAAAGTGCTGAATCTTGAACAATATTTAACATTGCCCCTATAGCAGAAAAAAAAATGAATTTTATTTAAATATATGACAAGAATATTAAAATGGTTAAAATAACAATTAACAAAGATAATAATATGATTTCAGCTGAGAATTCCTGAAATTTCCATATAATTACTTAGAAATCTGTTGATTGGTTAGAAAAGATATCCTTTAGAAATTCCCTAATTCTACTCTGCCCCTAAAGTTTTAAAATCACATTTTTCTAAATAAATTTGAAGGTCCAACTTTTCTTTATATAAAACATGAACATTATCAGGTATTTTTAAATTGGTGAGATAAAAGATCAGATATAAACATCTCAATTTTAAGGGTAATACAAACTAAGAAAAATATCATAGAATACTTTAAAAACCAATACTATTTTTAAAAATAACAAAATAAAAATCACAACTGTCTTTCTGACCAACTGCTTTTTAAGAATGATTAAAGCTTGCCTATGGCTGCATTTTCTGAAGGCAAGCTGCCTGTATTTATTATCGAGGAACTAATAGCCTTAGAAAGGCTAGTACAGAAACAAGATGGCGAACCTAGCACATTGCTTCTCATCCCAGTGGGAGTGTACTGTTGTCTACAGTGGATAAAGACAAGACAGACGCATCTTTGCCAATCCATGGCAAGAGTGACAAAAGACTCTTCCTTGAAATGTACAAAGGGGCTCTTCAGAACAAGGGTAAAACAAAACTAAATTATCAATGTAGAAATTATCTGATTTCAAATGGTGTTACTTGAATAACTTAAAACACAACTTAGAGACGCTCTCATATTAAGAATTAATCTGTTCCTTCAACTCTTTTCCATAATGAAAGGACTTACTTTACTCTTCCCTATCTATTCTACCTTCTCACTGCGTAACATACTATACTTTCTGAGCACGCGTTCCAACAACTACTGCCATCACCAATTCTTTAACTGTCATTTCCTTCCTGAAATGAAATCCTAACTTCATTTCTGCCTATTTAAACCCTGCACTATAAGATCTGATTTAATTTCCACTTCCCCCTATGAAGTTTTCCTTGCTGTTTCTCTCTCAACACTGAAGACACTCAACGTGACATGTAATCAGCACTGCCTTCTGCTATTATCTGACTACTTTGTGAGGATAATCCAATCTATGCAATGAGACTTGCTCAAGGATAAAAAGCCATGCCATTTACTTCTTTAGTATTTCCCCCCCAAGCAGCTATCTATACCTTGGACCATGCCCCTAGCTTTGATGAAAGGCCAGAAAGCACAGTAAGAAACAGCTGCAGTAATCAAGTTGAAAAGTAATGAAGGCTTAAAATATGGCAGTGGCTATAATGATGAAGTGTCATTTAAGAGAAAGAATCAGTACAATTAGGAAACTAATAGGAAACAATAAGAAAAAGGGATGAAGCACAGCAACAGCTATCCCTCACTTTCCTCTTAGCAGGGTTCTGACATAGCTTCCAGAATATACCCACCTCAATATATTTCCACATGCACATAATGGGCAGGAGGAACAGAAAGAGGCAGAAGTAAGGAGGGAGAAAAGAGAAGAAAGGGGAGGGGGAAGAGAAGGTGAGGGAAAAGAGAAAGGGGGAGCAGAGGAAAGAGGACAGGCAAAAGCAAAAGACAGAATACAAATAAGACTAAGCAAAAATGACCTAAATTTTTTCACATATAAAAGCAAATAAATTCTGCCTCTGATTCAGAATAAGCAGAGTTTTATTAGGCTTAGGTTCCCATCATTGACCCCTGCCTCCTTAGCATGCCTGGGGTCAACAGAATCTGAGTTTTCACTTACAAAAAAATACACGAACACAAACCTAATATCATCTGAGTGTTGTTAGGGTCCGTTTCCGTTTGCAAGGCACCTATAAGTATATTCACAAGTCTGAGCTTCAGGGACAAAAAAGTTATTGGTTTATCATAAGAAGAGCTGTCATCATTACTAAATTTTCCTTCCAGGACCACCTACGGAAAAAAAGAAATAATACTTCACATTGACTGTTGTGGTACACTTATGCCCATGTGGAAACTGCTACAGTGGACAAAGAGAAGATCAGTCTGACAAGCAAGGCTTTCGGTCTGACTATTATTAGCCACTCTGCTATGTCTGTCACTAACAAGCACACCACAAGTTATCAGATGTCATGAGTCTATCACTACTTGAAATGGTAGGCCAAGGAATGCTGGCTGACTGATAGAAGGAATAATATCGCAACAAATCAACTCTGTTGAGTCACTTAAAATAATCTAAAAAATGTTTTTAAAAGCTCCTGTTCCATTTTCAAAATATAATTTGACTTGAATTAGCACACAAAAAAATAGAATATAGAATATAAAAAACGTTTTTTAACATTACCTCAGATTTGACTGTTCCAAAGTGATGGGGGAGAGGCAACAAAGAAAGCAGGATATTAATGGAAGATCTTCTCAATTCTGTTGGATTTACATAGGTTTTAAATTTGGAGAGTTCTCTGCCAAAAGAAAAAGAAATAGCTATCAGTATTTCTGAACCAAAGTACATTTTTAGCTATTGCCAAATACATATTATGCCAATTTTTCACAATACAAGCACTGGGTTTGGTTTCATAAAGAATGCAATACCTACTTTCCACTGAGTTTATACTCTGCAATTTGTGTGCTTGCATGCATGTGACTCTCTGTGTTAAACTATTATAAAATTAAATTAGCATTTGATTGACTGACTAATGGATTGACCAACTGGTTGATTTTAAATGTAAGGTTTCTCTTCAAAAGTAGGACCTCTAAACTGGGGTTGCTCTTACTCCTCTAGACAAGGCCAAAAAAGGAATCAATGTGCCCATGGACAAATCATAACTGAAGGAGATCACAGATGAGGTGAGTCTGGATATTCTACACTCGCTGAATGTGGACTGAGTTCCCCTGACCTATGAAGACAACTGAAGAGGATAAATTAGCAAACTGGGGAGGAAGCACCAAAAAAGACCAGGTCAAACCCAACAACTGATATACTAGTACAGAATTACAACTTACCTGTCAGGCAAAATGGTTTCAAGAGCTGAAATAAAGTAAGGAACCACAACATCAATCCCTTTCAAGTCACAGCAGAACAAAGGAGGGGAGTTTAGAATAACGCTGGCCAAGACAGGATGGCACACATAATCATTTATCTGCAAACCTTGAATTAAAAGCATGTAAAATCTAGGAAAGCAAGAAAAAAATTTTAAAGTGATGAATTGTTTTCATAATTATTAATATTTTCTACAGTCATCTACAAGTCTATTTCCACTCTTCACTACTTCTTTAAAATGTATTACTGGCATTAGAACAATTCAGACTCAAATACACTAAAAACCAAATTATCTTTACTAATGAAAAGAAAAAAAAGATTCATGTCTATTATACCTCTTAGAAATTTTTAGCCAAATTTATAGGTGCCTGCAAATAAAGCAACCAAAACAAAACAAAACAAATGGCTGCAGTAATCATAAGTAAACTGGAAGAATTACTGAATTTAATTCCATGTCAGTAAAACTTTATGTCATGTCATAATTCCTGAAAAAAAGTATGTTGTGCCTTTTTCTCCCTGATTCATTAGTTTTGAAGGGACAATGAAAGAAACTTCATTCAACCCTGCATTTATCATGATATGAAGGTCACTCTGCATAAGACTCTCTTTAGGAATATACCTAAAGTATACCTTACAATGAGTATACCTTACTTTAACCTGCTTCTCTAAACCAAATCAACTAAGCATTCAGTCTTCCATCATTCAAGAGTAACTATACTGGTATGCTCTTCCACTACTATAAGGCATTTTTTTCTTCTCTGCAAAACTCTTGTGAAACAACTTCCTCACCTCCTAATCACTGCTCAACACATTTCAATCCATCTTTTCTCCTTAGAACTAAACAAAAACCATGTTAGCAAATAGCCAAAGGCCTCTTGATTGCTAAATCCAGAAGACATGTCTAAGTCTTAACTTACTGCCTTTTAAAAACATTCTTCCTTACTACTATTGATACCATTTGGGATATCTCCCCAACCAGTACTCTCTTCTGAGAAATGTATCCCACCACACACAAGGTATGCCAGCATTCCATGTGACCCACCTTCACAGCCATAGCTGACTAGACCAGAGGTAGACACTTGATTAATCAGATTCCCTTTCTTAGGAAGCTGCAATTAGGATTCAGAGATGCTAACTGGCCCTATTGGTCTGGTCACTTAGACCAAGGCCAAGAAAACTGGGAACTTAGAAACATACTGCAATATAAGAAAATGATTAGCAGATAAGAATGAAGTAGTTCTGAAAGACCATGAAGACAGAAACTCGAAGGAGAAAATTGTTTTGGTCCTTGAACACTTTCTAGTCCCTGAGTGCTACATGTATTAAATAGCACTAGGTTTCTCATCACTCATTCCCCTGTTACTTAAGTCACATTAAGATGGTTTTCTGTTACTTAAAGCCAAGAGCCTATTAAGATAGCCTTGATTAGTTCCCTGCATATACCACTCTGTTTCACATCTACATGCTTCTGTACTTTGTTCCCTCTGATAATCTGCTTAATCCTCTCTCCTAAGAACTTAGCAGGTACACAGACACCTGCATGCTCTTGTTGATATTAACATGAGTTCAGCAGCTATGGTGAATGATCAGCTGAGGAGGGCGGAACAGAGTCAACAAAAATATGAGGCCTTTACAAGGTAATTTCAGAAAATAGTGAAAGGCCTAAAATGTCATAGTGGAGATACAGTGGCAATATTAGAAAGAAGGTTAAGTAGCAGAAACAGAGGAGTTAGTTGACCAACTAAACATACAGAGGAGAGAAATGGACTCTAAAATGACACCTAGTTTCTGGCCTGAGCAACTGAATGGACAGCAGAGCCATTCACAAAGATTGGTTGAAGTCATAAGATTTCAATAAGATGACCCTACCCAATTTGCTAATATAGTCTAAATACTACCTATCCTTTATAAGTCCAGCACAATCCTCCGATTCTCTGTAACTCTTTTCTGAACCCCCAAGGTAGGTAAATATATGCTGCTTCTTTCTCTGAATGCCCACAGCACTTTCTCTGTGCCAACTCTTATAACTATTGGATTACTGCTACTTGTGTGCATGGCTTCGCTCACTTAAGAAAGTAAGCTCTTTTGAGGTAGGACTTCAGCTAAGATTTCTAGACCATCCACAGTTCTAATACTGTACTAAATGTTTATTTAAAAATTAGTATGGTCCTTCTGTATCTCTTCATAGCTAATAAAAGTCAAATAGAATAAATAATACTTCCAAAATAAAAAGTGTTTTCGGGATCTTTACCAAATCTAATAAAGGTGGGTAAAATAGAAGAATTCAAGCAAGAATTTCAATTACTTGCAGACATTTGCAGGTATTTCAAACCACCATTTACTTACTTAGCCTACATGCTATAGTAGTTTCACTACCCCAACTATATAAATAGAAAAATAAACAAAAAAATTCTAAGACCTGGATAAATAAGCTGGCAGAATCTCTTCTCCCGTCTTCTTGCTACAAAAAATCCTACACAGTGTCCCACAAGCCTCAGCTCTTCCTGCTTCATAGTTATCAGGAAATTCACTTGCATCAAACATAGGATTGGAAACCATGGTGTCTGTGGACATTTGTGACCCTTTCCGTCGAAACTCCATGCTAGCTTGTGTTGTAATGGCTGGGGAGAGAAAAGGAGGGTTTTATTATATTTGTCAATATGCAAATAGGCTCATGGGACCCTGGACACAAAGATCAAGTGTTGGTGTCATTAAATAGCTATGTGAATAGAATCCAATAATGCTTTTGTTTAGCAACTATATCTTATTTTTTTTAAAGGGCTCTCTGAAATCTTCTTTGAAAATGGGTAACAATTTACAGTGGTATTATTACTTTAACAAATTCTACAAGTATTTTCCAACTAAATTTTTGATCAGCAGAGTACATTGGTATATATCTGTATATATACAGATATATAACACATAATTTGGCTTTTCTATTATTTGTTCTGTTTTTAATTCCCCCTACAGAATGATGCTTAAACTTTAAGAAAAACAGCTACTGCAATTTACACACTACCCCAGACGGCCATCATAACTGAATGGGCAATCCCATGCCAGTTTGTATACTTTAGGGAGAGGGCAAGCTAAGGATGACAAAATGAGTAGGAAGAGAGAGCATTCCCACCACCCACCCAACTCCAAAACACACACCAAAGAATTGCCCAACCAAGCAAAATGAGAATGAATTTTAACAACCACAGACAGCAGCTAACTTGAGGTTGATAAATCAGAAAATTGGATTGGTAAGAAAGATTATCATGGTCATTCGTTGTCACTGTAACAGAAGCCCTTCGAAAGTTGCTTTTATTTTTAACAAAAGATTTCACAGTGTATTGAAAATCACTCTGAAATCTTTTATCACTCTACATGAAATGTTAAAATTATTTTGTAATACTAGATTTAATAGAATGCAGAGTCAAGCATAAATCTTTATGCAACTTCCCATGAGCCATTTTTAGTCCTGAATAAGCTATCCAGCAATAATACATTGGAAAAACACTACATGCAGAATGCATACAAATCAAACACTAAATCTGTATAAAAATAAGCTTAAAGCTTAAAAAAAAAAAAAAGCCAAAACACAGTTAGTGCAAAATCCTGGAATTCATGACATGACCAGACTAGTGTACAGAAATAATGGGACTGATTCAGGCAGATTAATTTGCTTTGCCAACAATCTTCCCCATTCAAAACACAGAAAAGTATTTTTCTTCCCAAGTGCAAAAACTACAAGAGACAATGACAATCAAATTTTTTAATGGAATTATGAAAAAAATAAAAACATGACTGCAATTAAGGAGAAGCTTCTGGTTCCTACTTACAAGATTTATAAGAAAGAAGAATTTGGATAAAAGATGCTGCAAGATAATAGAAATAAATGGAAACAAATCAAAGGACAGCAGTAATTATAAAATACTTTAAAGATGGTGAAATTTTACAATAAATTAAGAAGCCTTTTAGCTTTTAAAAGTTAGATTAAAAGCTTTATGATACCACAAGCTAGTTCAAAAACATAGGAAATTGTGCATTCAGATCCAAAATTGTAATTTTTGTATCATGCAAAAACAATGAACAAAGAAAATTACACAACTACAAAAGAATTGAAGTTTTCAACTGCCTATTTGTTACGTGCATTAAAATTTTTAGTTCATTAACCCTTCCCAGCTCAATGTTACTTTCACAAAGCACAGTGTACTGTCAAGTAAATCTAAAGCTAACCAGTTTGGAGAAGCAAACATTTTAAGTTAGAGGTGAACTACGTGACAGAATTCCTTGATGACAGCCAGTACTTACATAACAGACTAACAGTGTTAGTATTCTCAAATTTCCCACCATCCTCAATACCTCAAGAAGGGGTAACCAATAGTGCTCTAACCCATTCAATTATCAGGACACCTACTATCTCCTGGGTAATGTAACAGCCTTTCTCATCTCAGAACACAAGGTGGGGAAAGAGGGGCTCCTATTCTTTCCCCACCAAGGAAAATGGCAAGAGTGAAACATAGAGAATTCGCTGCCCATGCATAATTTGAATTCTGGCATCTATCATTTGGCACAAGAGGGTGAGCAAAACTGTTACAATCCCTCTAGAGAGTGGGAAGATGTGTAAGTTCCTTTAAGCAAGCCCACCAAGGTGGTGGCAGGTTGAGCCATTCTGGATTCAGAGATTTTAGTGTCAACAGCTTTATACCCAAAAGTTACATGGTAAGCATTGTTATCTTAATAAAAATAAAAATAAAAACATGACTGACTCATTTTAGAAAATACAGTACAAATTAATATAAACATGGTTCATAAAACTCAAAATATAAAGCACATGAACATAAGAAAATATAAGCCAAAAATGGTTTTTAAAAGTTTTCATTTAGTCCTAAGTACATTTACTTATCTATAAGTGAGCACTACTTTCAAACTTGTAAATAAAAGGTAATATGGAAATGATAGAATATAGTGTCTGAATCTGAACAAAATAAAGAAATCCCTAAACTTAACCATACAATCTCAAATTGTATTCCTGAAAATGTCTTTATATTCACAATTTTTTAAAATTTTAAAGATTTGTTGTAAGAACATACAAAATAATTATATATGTATAATGCTAACAGACATAGACCTTAGTTCTGAGATGATACATAACAGATAAGAATGTATTTCTGAAAAAAGAGAGATTCTTATGGCCATTAGTTCTATCTGTAAAATTAACATTCTCCCTAAAGATACATAAACTAATGCAATTAGGCATCCTTTTCCCTCAAGCTATTTCCAACCCCAGTAGAAAAGTGCTCTCTTACCAACCAACCAATATACTCATTAATGCATATAGCACAGTGCCTAGCACAAAGTAATTCAGGTAAATAAATACCAACCATTATTATTATTCAGCTCTATAAGACATGTCATAAATATTCAGTACATCCTGCACCCCATCCTACCCTATGCCACTACTTTCAAGTATAATGGTAAGTTGACAGAAATACATCAGATTTTATTTGGGTGGTGTTTCATTTCTGTAATAAAATCTAAATAAAGATATCAGGGTTAAGTTATTAATTCTCTACCAGTTACTTAGTTTCAGAACAAATTATATTCTTGAAAGTGTACTCTTGAAATAAAGTTTTCTAGACTAAAACCTGAGAGGTTAGAGTCTTTTGTGAAGCAAAAATCTGATATTTATATGCACTAATAAGTGAATGGCTGTCAAAATCTAAGAAAACATTTCTTGTGAATAAATTTCTGGTCAAAAATCTTAAATTCTTTATATTAATATTATCCTGGCTGACATGAAGGGAACTTCCAGGTCACCTACTGAAGGGAATTTGATTCAACAAAAAAAATGGCTAACTTGAAGTGTGTCTAATAAAACCAGACAAAAGTCAAACATCATAGAACAAACATAAAAAGGATAAGTAGGAAAACTTCCAAAATTCTGTTAATCAGCTGGAAGGGGTTAAGCACAGACACCAGTTGGTCAGAGACAGAAAGCTTTTTAAGATACATATTAATCTTGCAGGTAGGAAAGATTAAAAAAAAGAAGAAGAAGAAAAGAAAAAAATGATAACTTATTTCTTGAACAATATTTACCAGTCATGCTGCTGTCTCTGTTTATCCCATTATGAAGTTTACAGTGAACAAATGCTGCATCAAATAACCATGATCCAAAGAGATTCAAGATGCTGTTAACCTTTGGTCTCTGAGGGGCAGGCAGTGGCCGGGGTTCTGAACTAGTCTGATTTGGACTTGACAAAGGAGAAGTGGAAGATGTCTGATGCTGAACTTTCGAGGCATGAGCAGTACTAACCTATAAGAAAAAAACAAGAACATACTCCAAATCATGAAAAGTTTGAGGAAATAGCAGGACTTTTTAAAAGGATGGTAGGTCAACTTTATATAGCATAATAATAGTGATTAAAACTCTTACTGTGCTTGTCTTCATGGTGGCCTTATTCACAGTAACAGCCCGGTGCCTCCGGTTATGTGGTGGGGTGGTATTGACAGCAGTGCTTTGAGGCATACTTAATCTATTCACGGGTGTTGGAGGAGCACTGTCTGATCGGGGTCTAGAAATGCCTTTAAAAAAAGACAAATGGAGTTATTCTTCATAGTTCAGAATATATGGTCATGAAAAATCTTCCTCAAGCAACACCAGTGAAGGCTTGGGACCGACTATAGCAGAGACTGCTAGTGGCCTTCCACTATCCATTTGCCCTTTCTTCCTGAGTTACAGAATACAAATTTTAGCTAGACATGGCTACCCAGAATAAACATTTTCAAGCCTCCCTTACAACTAATTGTAGCCATGTTCTGACCACAGAGAAGTAGGTGATTGTTAGATAGGTCTTCTAAGAAATCTCTTTAAAAGGACCAATCTAATATAGACTCATTCCTTCCGAATTCCTGAACAGGATAGCTGGAACTCATTCAACCACCATGGCCCATGAGAAGGAGCCACAAGATGGAAGGGCCTTGGGTCTCTGACAATATTGAAACTGCTATAGCAGCCTTGTACTGCCTAACCCTGGGCTTAACGCATATGAAAATAAACTATCTTGTTTAAAACACTGATATATTTGGTCATTATATGACAGTCTAACTTGATTTGAACTAATACATCTCCTATGTAATAAAGTAATAAGTACACATAATAAATGTTCTAGAAAATGATATATAGTAAATATCATTGCCTTTTAACAGGTAAAAAAAAAATCTGACTTTTCATATCTCTAAAATGTAAAAAAGTTTAAAGGAGTGGTTCACAAAAGGTATAATTTGTCTTGTAATGATATACATAAGAATGATATTTTATGCATTTTAACCTATATTTTCCTGTATTAATAATGAAAATGAACATTTTTTTTGCAAATCTTTAATTCATATCCTTTGTTCATTCATCTACCACTACTTATTCTTTTTCTCAGCACCATTTGATCTATTTATATAAAGACAACAAAAACCCTCTAGCTATTTATTACATTGTTGAAAATAATTTTTTCTTGTTTGTTATTTATAATCAAATCCATTCATCTTTTTTCTGGGCTTTCTATAACAGTTTCTAAAACTAGATTCTAGAGTTATCTACATTTCGCTTTCCAAACATCTAACAATATACACAAAATTCACCTAAGAATGCATCCACCAGACAGCTGATTCCACGCATGGCACGAAAAAATATTTGAGGCAGATGTTTAAGGCAGGGATACTGATTCAATTCTTGTGGCATTCCGCTCACATTCAAGAACTGTTCCTGAAATTTGGGAGTAGAGCTTATAATGGCTGGGTTACTCAAATCCACAGGGTTACTATCAAAAGAGAGAGAAGAAGTAATTATACATTTAGAAGTTTCTTTAACAATAAACCACATACAATCTAATTTAAGGGCTGTTTGTGCTTATTTTTTTAATTCAGAGAGAAGACTAATCTGTATTTAACAGGCTAGGGACTCAAATGTCAACACTTCTTTAGAGAAGATCTGCAGTGTGTCTACATAAACTTCTCAATGAAAGGTAATAAGGAAATGGTAGACTTCTGAAAATGATAATCAAAATAAGATTAAAAATTTTTAGTTTTTAAATGTATATGTGGGTATTTTTCTAATATGTTTAGAATTAAGCAATGAAATAAAAAGTGTAACTAAATCAAAAAGAACTCCAAGGAGAAAATTTTACTTTAGTATTAACAGGCCCAATTAAAAAAAAAAAATTTGAAATTGAAATTAGTTTTTGTGTTCATGTGTATGGATGAAGGCCATATATTTCAAAACAATATATTTGAACTTGTTATATTTTATATATAAATAATTTTAAGTATTTTCATTAAAAAATAGATTTCCACTGGAAATGATCTGCGTGGCTGTCCATCATGGCCTCTTCAACTCAAAGCAATATTGTTAATCGACCTACATCCAGTACCTGAAAAGAGTTTCCACGAGCTACGAGGCCAAAAGAGCAAAACTGAGAAATACAAATCAGTAGTTTATAGATGCTGTGCCCTTTGAAACCTCTTTTTCCATTCACTTAGACTCTTAATTGCAAGTGGGAACACGGAGCATATATACAGGTATGAAAAATAGGCTTACAGTGTTAGCACACTGCAACCATAGAACTGCAGTTCATCATGTGTGGTAGAGGAGATAAAAAGTCTAATAGCAGTGCCAAAAGCTTATACAAGCTTCTCCAGATATAAACCTGAAATGATTTTATTGGCATGCAAATATTCAGAGAACAGATTCAAAAAAATAAATTTTTAAATAAGAATAGGTAACAAAGGATATAAGTCAAATCAGAAACTGCATTCATGCAGCTCCCAATGCCCTGTATATCTGAAACATGTGGAGAGCCTATTAAAAATCCAGATTTGACCGAGATTTACTGAAACAGAACCTCCAGGTGGAGCCTAAAGGGCAGGTGACCATGCACAAACAAGTCCAAGGACAAGCATTTAAGAAGAGCAGTATTCTAACCAAGGAAAACATTTTTTTTTTCCTGGAAAAAGATAAAGCATTACCATACTAGACAAACTCTGGATGCATATCACCCTATTATATTCAGCCCTCTTCCCAGAAAATTTTCCAATGACCATGGTAGCCTTTTCTGAATAACCTTCATGGACCTGCCTCACCCAGTTACAGCCCATTTAACCAACAGGATAAAACTGTCCAAAAGGCGTCTATCCAGATGTCTGCTAGAGACCTACCACTGATGTAGATTAATTAACAAAAATAATTTAATCCAATTTATCCTTTTTGAGAATCTGAGCAAAGGAAAAGCCCCAGTGAACTGAAATGGCTGAAGTTGATAAGTTACATAGCTGTTTACACCACTGGGCAGTTATGAGCTGCATGTACCCCAAATGCAGGAAAAGACAGAAACTCAGGGGAAGCCTGCCAGAGAAAGAGAAGAGAGCAAGAAAAAAAGCCAAGAGAGACAGATGACAAAGTACCTTGTCCCAAGGCTGCCTTGATCCCTCCCCATTTTGAGTGCTGGATGTTCACTGCTTCTTAGAGCTCAAATGAAACCTCTCTATCATCAGACAATAACCCCTCTGTTTCACCTGCGTTTGCTTAAGTAGGTTCCTGTTCTTTATATCTGAAAGAACCCTAACATAATAAAATCTTTTAGCAAAAAAGAAAGAAGCCCTAAAAGATCAATTAATAGTAAAGATATGGGAAAATATTATCCAAACATTACTTCTAAAAAAAGATTACAGGACTAGAGTTTTATTGGTGATTATTTCAAATTCATAAGTAACATATAACTTTCACACAAAAAAGCATAGAAAAAATAGGAAGTTTCCTACTCTTTTTATTGTTGTTGTTACCAAAACATAAATTAGTTACAAAATAGAACTAGAGACAATTTGGAAAAAAAAAAATTAAAAACTAGCATTCCATAGCCAAGCATAACTTTTCAATGAGAAATTTAGGATAATTCAATATTGAAATGAATATTGAAACATCAATAGTATGATATGAAAAAAAGCTTTAATTGCTTAAATAGATTACTAAAATATGATTTGAATAAAATTCAGTACTATTCCTGATTTATATTTTTTAAAAAGTTTTAGTTGCTTTAGGAAACCAGGAATGTAAAAAAGAATAATATCAACAACCAACATCTCACTCAAAATTTCATGTAATAGAGGTATTCCAATGAAAATAAGAATAAAAGTATATCAAAACAATATCATTTTAACTCAACAGTGTTTTAGAAGACTAATGCAGTAAAATAATACACAAAAATAATAATAATGACCAAAAATAACAATAATGACAACTTTTCAAACACCCACTAACCACTGTATTGTTTTACATGCTTTTTCTTCTTCAATTCTTATAACAAGATGGATACTGTTATAGTTGACTCTTGGGCAACACAGGGGTTAGGGGCACCGACCTCTACGCAGTCAAAAATCCACATATAACTTTTGACTCCCCAAAAACCTAACTATTAATATAGCCTACTTTTGACTAGAAGCTTTACTGATAACAGAAAGTTGATTAATACATATTTTGCACGTTATACGTATTATATACTGTATTTTTAAATAAATAAAATGTCATTAAGAAATTAATTAAGAGAAAATATATTTGGAGTATTTTAAAAATCCACCTATAAGTAGACCCGTACATTCAACAGTCAACTATATTATTCAACAGTCAACTATATTATCCCCGTTTTATACATTAAAAAGAGACTGGGACTCGGAGACACTATTTGCTTGCTGAAGTTCACATACACACACAAAACAATAGAACTTGAGCTCGTGTACAGGTCTTACTGTAACCAAAGCACTTTTTAATTAATCATCACAGACTCAGGCATGAATTACTAGAAAAGAGATATTTCCTGCTTGCAGATAAATGTCCAGAATGTCTAGAAATCTCAAAAGAATCAGTAAAATACTCAGAGCTCTTTTAAATGCCCAAATATAATATACAAAAATAAAGTGAAACATTTTATTTATAGCAGCAATAGCCACGTATAAGTTAATTTAATAGCAAAAAGAAAGTTAGCCCTTTTCAACAACAGCAATGCATAACTAGGAATAATGATAAAAGAAATATGCAGATCTCTGTGAAAAAAACTACAAAACACTTCTATAAGATATTTAAAATTCTAAAAAAGAAAAACACCTTTTAGAAAGGCAGAATCAATATATTAAGATATCAGCATAATACAATTTTCATCTTTAGCAGTCTGGCTAGTTGTTCACTTATGTTTCTTCCTATTTCTCTTGTAATTAAGTGTACCATGTGTACAAGTTCTGGCCAATGGAGCAGCAGTGATTCATATCACTTCAAGGTCTGGTCCATAAAAACCTCCCACATAATTTTCCTTGTTCTCTCTCTTTCCCATCTGCCAGTCATATACAGAGGCTCCTGCTTACAAAGCTAAAGCCCTAGTATAGCCAGCCACATGTTGGAGACAGCAGAGCATATGCCAGCCTGGGTCCCTGAATGACTTTGTAAGCAGAGCCACCCTCTATCCAAGACCATACAAAACTTACAATATACTAAGCCACTAAGATTTTTCTGGTTCATCTGCTAATGCAGGACATGTTCCTAACCCTAATTAATATACAATCCAAACCTCAAAAGGTTTTGTGGGGTTTTTCTGTTTACTTATGTTTTATAACTTGTCAAATAGATTCTAAAATTTATCTGGAATGTTAACCAAGCAAAGAGATAAAAAATATTCTAAGAAATGAAAAAATGGAAAAGACATCAGGCTTATAAAATATAAATATTATAACAATAAAATAGTTAAAAGTATGAACCTTGTATAAAAATGAAGTGATCAATGTGTGACCCAAAGACAAATCTTGGTATATAAAAAGAAATTTAATTTCACAAAGGAAACAAAGTCAGGAGAAATCATAGGTGAATATCAATCTGATCAGAAAACAGAAAGACTTTCTAATCTTAAAAGAAACAGAAATGACAACTGAAAAAATAGATTTTAGAAGTAAACTGAAAGTAAATCACTGAAAGATAAAAAACACAAACTAAAAACTAAAAAAGGATGATAGAAAATGGTTAACATTCGTAATTTATAAAAAGGCTATACAGAGTAATTTAGAATCTCTAGTACACAAATAGAAAAACAAGGCTAGTCAAACCAGAAAGAGAAGATATGCAAGGAAAACGTTTAATAATCAAGACAGTACACAACAGTACAAAAGTTCTGGAGCATAAGGATAGGGCTAAGTACAGAAAAAGGTAGGAAGCCATAAAACAATGAAAGAAAATTACTATAAAGAAAGAAATAGCAGGAAGTAGTAATATATCCCCCTGTGAAATTTTTAAACAAGACTACTACAGGAGAGGCCCTGAGAGCCAAACGAACTGTTCAGTAATGGTCACAGAGAGGAACAAAGTAATTTCCAGTCCTGGGAGAGATATCACCCAGGCAGCAACAAGCAAAAGAACGTCTAAGTCAGGGAACAAGCTCCTAGAGATTACAGACCAAGAGCAGCAGAGAACAACCTGACCCTACTGAGATAGGGAGAGTAGGAGACACATGATGTAGATGTATGTGCTGTCCAATGTGGCTCCTTCTCACACTCTGAAATCCAACAAGAGAGTTACAGCTTGGTTCCTGGCCTAAGACATTACTCAGTAAAGAGCACATAAAAACTAAAATAACAGTACCTTAACATATGTAAAAAGCGAAACCATGTCTGTGCAACACACTCATTATCCATTTCAGGAGGGATGAGACTGGCATCTTCATCAGGAACTTTAAATGGGGGAAATGAAGGACCATATGTAAAGCGTAGCAATCTAAAAAATAAGAAAATGCACACCATTAAGTTCACTTCTTAATAGAATGAAAGACACATTCAAGCATTAAAATATAATAAGAAAAGCATAAGAGAAAATAGATGAAATATGTATTATAACTCACTGAAGTGAATAAATGAAAACTGAAAGGAAATTTCCAATTTTATAAAATATTTTTAAAGTTATTATTTAAAACATTCTATTTACTTATTTTAATAATTGTTTATGTTATTTTATTTACATTTTGTTATATAATTTGTATTGTAAATTTATATTATACATTAAATTTGTAGCATAATATAAATATTTCACATTACAAATTTTATATTTTATTATATAAACATAATAGGTTTATATTATATAACATTTATAATTATATATAATTTTATAAGTTACAAATTACATGTGACTAATTTATAAAATCATAAGTTTTAAAATTTTTATCTATAATTGCAAATGACATAAACAAACTGTATAATTATATAATATGCAATTATATTTACATAATTATCTAGTCATCTAATAACTTATTTAAATTATTTTTAAAAGATTCATCCCACTGCAGACTCCTGCAACACAACTAGCCATAATTGATTCATAGTAATAACTGCAATAAAACTTTACATAAAGTTTAGAATTTATAGTGTACCTTAAAAGTAATTGAACAATTAAATTATTCAATAGTGATATTTCAAATGGAATAAAACTGTTCAAAGACCTGACTCAATTATTCTACATCTAGAGATTGGATCTTAATAAAATAATCAGAATACACAAAGACTATGTATAAAGTATTCATACAAACAATATTTTTAAAGTAAACATTGAGAACAAGATAAATATCAAAACAAGGAACCAATTAAATGAATTATAATTCCATTTATATAATGAGAAAGTATAAAGCCATTAAAATATGCTCTTGAGATCTATTTAAGAAGCAATAAGGCATATGTTAATTAATGTGATAAGAACTATATAAAATAATCTCAAATTGATTTTTTTAAAAAAGAGAATTAAGTGAAAAAAAAAATACATTCAAATGTTAATATTGGTTACCTGGAAGTGATGGATATTTCCCCCTACACCTTCCAAATTTTTTATTATAAGCATGTAGTGCTTTTACAATCAAAATAAAAGTATTAATAAAAAACAGATTCGTAATACTGACATTCACCAAGATAGTACAGAATCAACAGAATATTCTAAACCTTCATCTTTTAGTTTAAATAATGCTAAAGACACAAACATTTTATTAACTCAGAAAAAAACTAGTCTACTTTCTGATATATAATACTACCTACGAATTATTTGTTCCCACCTCCACCCCCATCCCACCCCCCATCAAACCTGAATAAGACCAAATCTCTAGATCTAACTACCAGTTGACAGGAAATACAGGAGACAAAGGAACATATAAACACAACTAGGACATAATCATAAAAATCCAGAATGTGAAACACTGTAAGACAAACAACCCAGTTTCTTCAACCAAAAAAAGAAAAAAAAAAACACCCCAAAAAACAAAACAAAAAAAACCTGCTGAAACCTATAGTTTAAAACAGGCTGAAGAAACATGTCACCTAGTGTCTAAACCTGTTTTGTTTTCTGATTCAGTGGAAGCAACTGTAAAAAGAAAAAATATTGAGACATTCAGAAACATTTGAACACTGAATGGCTAATCGATATTAAAGAAGTTAGGTATGATATGGTATGGTAAAGATGTTTAAAAAGAATCCTCACCTTTTATATACTACAACATGTAGGAATGAAATGAAAAAAAGTCTGAAAAAAATGAAGCCTACCACTTTACTCATAGCATAATAATGGCATTATATATAAGTGGTTAAAAAGGTAAAACTATTATTAAAAACTGCCTACTTTTGTTACAAACTAGCACATTGCTGTATGATCCCATTTCTGTAAAATTACATATGAATATATATAATAGGATTTCTGGTGAACTTAACTTTTTTCTGTTATACATTTCTATATTTTTTAAAAATAATGATCATGAATATTTTAAGAAGGATGGGGTTTTTTTGGAGGGGAGGAGAAGGTAGGGTGCAAAATTTATCTACTTCTCCAAGATACTTGCTTAATCTGAAAGGTTTCAGATTAGACAGACACTAGCCAAACTATTGTATCTATTTTTAAAAAGTGGTTCCATTTTGTATCTAAAGTACTGTAATAACAGACACAGGATACAGGCTTTTTACAATGCATTCCATGAATCCCAGAATGACACAGAACTAGGGGAACACTGCCTAAGGCCAGACTGATGAAGGAAGGCAAGTCAATTACATACCTTGAAGTGAGTGCACAGATGACCTTGCTCCACTGCTCCACCACTGCTGGGTGGTGCCTCCAGTTAGCCACCATCTCCCTGGCTGTTTTCCAGTAAGGAGGTGTTGGGAAGCACCGAGTACAAGCTAGTAACCAAACCTCAAAGAGAACACCAATCAATTTCTCTGCTAGATTCTCAGCAATACCACCTTAACAACAAAAAGAAAACATATCTTTGGTATACTTATTTTTAAAGCAGAATCTTTAAATCACCAATTTAGAAGATCTGGTCAAAAAATTAAAATAACTGCAATGTTAAGCTTTAACTCTTAAATAACCACTTAATAGTGAGGAGGAAAAAAAACTATTCTTAAGAGCTCCTATGAGGGAAATCGTAGATACATCAACAGATGATCACTTTGAAAAGTCACCCCTGCTGAGTTCTTATTGAAGAACTTAACCTTCCAGTAAGCGGGACAGGAGCATGGAATGGAGAAGGGAAAGGTTGAGCGCCTATAACGAGTGACTACTGGAGTCAGTTTCCTTGCCAAGTAGTTGATATACATGACTGCCCATAATCCTCACATTAATTCTACAGAATAGGTCTTTATACTATCTATTACCAATTACTAACCCATTTTGAAGGTGAGAAAACAAGTTCAGGAAATTTAAGTAACTTGCCCAAGTCATACAACCAATGAGTCAAAGAATCAGAACAAATACCAAGGTCTTCCTACCTCCAAACTTAGTTAAAAATTGCTTCAGGTGTTTTAAAACCACTCCTTCGAAGGAGAGGGTGACAGAAAGGAAGCAAAATGACTAGTGTTGGGCAGCACAGAACCTCAACCATGAAAACAGAGCTGTTCCTCTGCTCTGAGTCCTGGAACTAGGGATAATAGCAGTGGTTTATGCTCTGCACAGCTCCAGGAGGCAAATTTGGGACTAGAACGAAAGGTTGTAAGGATGTGTACATCAAATGAACAAAAACAAAGTTTCAACAATAATGAGCCCCAAAAGGGGATAAACTGCCTGCCTTGTGTTGCTGAGGTCCCAGGCCTGGGGAGTATGTAACAGAGAGACAACAAATCAATAACTGGTCAGCTTTTGTCAATACTATCATGGGGTCCCTTTAAACACAAAATTTCCACGATTCCTTTTAGATATTTTCCTGGACACTGCATCTGTGTGAGAGCACAAGTGCACTCACATGTGTTAGTAGAGACTACACAGATGAATAAGCAACAGGGAACTTAGAACTAGAATATCAACTTAAAGTCTGTACACTCTGCTATAACATGCAAATCAGGGCTTCTAAAATATACTCTAAAGTCTCAGAAAATTGGAAGTTTTTTAATGGTTAAGCAACAAATAAAATACTGTCATACTTCCAAATAGAACACTTTGAAGACGATATAGGTTTCATGTGCTAAACAAAATATCTCTGTAGCTATTAAGTTTTCAGAGTCTACTTTGATAACTACTTTGTAATCAGGCACATTATATATAGGCTATAATTTAATCAGTTAGTTGTTTCCTATATATGTTCTAGCTAATATACTAAATAAAAATAAGCTATTGTTCTTATCATTAGTCCCTCCCTGCCATCGCTTTTAAGGGTTTCTATTCTAAGAATTGTTAATCTTGGCTTGTCAACTATTGCACTAAAATTTAAAAGTAAACTGTGTTTGAAGCTCAGAAATTAGAAAAAAAATAAACAAACCTTGAACAGTTGGTGGGGCTAGAAGTATATCATTAATCTGCAGAAGGAATAACAGTAAGACTTCCCAGGTTTCTCGGGCCATGATGGATGAGTCACGGGCTAGTTTCTGAATGGATCTCAAGACCTGTAAGCATAGTCGGATCTGACTGGAGCCCTGTTCCTGTCTGAAGACAGACAGATAGATATCACTGACAGGCCTTGAGAAGAGAAAGCAACAGCTTAAAGGCAGGCAATTTATAGACATAGCACATAAGAGTCCAATGATGCTCCCTAAGAGCATCAGCAGGCACACCCTCTTCAGTTCAAAGTTACTTCATCATACAACTTAGCACTCAGTTGTCAACCTACCACTTCTGTGAGAGCCTAAAAGCTCCTGGGGAGGGAGGTAATGCTAGAAATGTAAGCTTCACCTCTGAATTTTCTGTCTACAATGTGCCTAACACATAACAGGTATGCAATAGGTTTCTGCTGAATGATAGTTTACAACTCTCTTTAGTACACAGGACAATTTTTTTTCCCAACAGAATAAAACAGGTCAGAGTATAAGGGCTGGGGTTGAAGAAGAAGGAAGATAAGAGGTCCAAGCCCCAGCCCTTATCCCCACTCTCCAAAGCAGACCACCTCAGAATCTTGAGAATAGCAGGAAACCCACTGCATTAGCAAATGGTGAGTTGGCCTCCAGATCTCTGTTGTGAAACCCAAGACAAGTAATTAACTTTACTGGAATAAATATTGAGGCCAAGTTTCTATATATTATATATGATGTCACAAAGAACTGATAAAACATGTCTGAATCATCACTCCTTATTTCAAATGCATAAAAGCTGCAAAACTGTTACTCTCTAGAGCATTTGAAATTTTGCCCTCTGGCACATGTCGTCAGTTTGGCTCAAATAAACTTATAAAAATTAAAAAAAAAAAAAATCTGAGTCAGAGTAGGAAATCTCAGAGGCCCCTCAAGAAATCCAAAAATTGAGGTGAATATCCCTGGAACTTCTACCCCTTAGGATACAGATCCTCAGATTCTAAGCTATGACTCAGAAAACCAGACACTTACCCTAGAGTTGCAAACAAATGACACCAAAAGTCAGACCTAAAGCAAATGATGAGACATTCACCTAGGAAAGCCAAGAGCCCCCAAGAGCAGGGAGATGTCCCACGTTCAGCTGGAGGTGAATCCAGTCCATGTGATGCCATGAGGGCTCAAGCTTGTATCTGTTGCTCTGCTACTTGAAGAAGAATAAAAAATTATAGAATAGCCCCAAACCTCATCTAGCCACATAAGAGGAGCCCAGAATAAGAGATTAAAATACCACTAGTGACATTGGGGCTGACACTCTTCTATGCAAGCAGTAACACTGCGTGCCTCCCAAATAGTAACCTAGGTCTACCCACTATTTCCACAAGTCTGCCCCATGGCAAGAAAGGAAACATCTGGTACAGTAGCCTCACCCAGAAGGCCTAAATTCAGGAACAGTGTCCAAGTTTCTAAAATTAAGAGAAAGAAAGTAATCTTCGCTAAAAAATAAATAGAAAAATCTAAACACCAGTGATTTTCTTTTTCTCCCCAAATTTTCAAAAGTAACTTGTACTCTACGAAAAACTGTTCTAGAACAGGGACTGGTGAACTATGGCCCATGGGTCAAAACTGGGCTGCCATCAGTTTTTGTAAATAAAGTTTAATTGGAACACAGCTTTGTTCATTAATTTATGTATTTCTCTACATCAGCGGAACTGAGTAGTTGTGACAAACACCATATGGCCCATGAAGCCTAAAATATTTACTATTGGGCTCTTTACAAAAATGTTTGCTAACTGCTGCTTTATAAGAATATCATGTTTTTTTAAAGTACAGTATTTTGAGCAATATATTGAAATCTTATTCATTTTTAAAAGATGGCTCACTCTCCTCTCACTTATACAAAAAAAAAGAAATCAAACTGATAGGCAAATGAGGAAGGTTACAACCACTCTGATTTAATCTCTAGCAAAGTGGTAAAGGCAGTTTCCTCCATTTTGAGTGTCACTTTTTATAAAAACAACTGAGTAAACTTAATGGCCATTTTGTGAACTATCTAAATTTTAAAAAATTGAAATTTCCAATAGGAGATGAAATCCTAACAATATTTAGCCCTGAAATTATTCAGCTCCCTAAGACATTACTAGCTCAAAGAATGCTAATATTCAGTTCAGTACCCTCTCAGAAGTAATGTACACACACTTTTGAGAAAACAAATTATCAAATAGTAAAATCAACAATTTATAAGGCAGACATCTGTCTCAAAAGAGAAAAGCAAAAGCCTAATCAATTCAAATGTCACTGACTTTTTTCATTAATACAAATTAATTGAATACAGAGGTTGCAAGGGTACAAAGAGGAAGGAGATTGTCCCATGCACAAAAAGGACGACAAAATTAGTCTCCAAAATGAAATGACAAGAAAGCAATAAAGCTATTATATCATTTGAGAAGAACCTGCTTAGCCACAAATGATATGCTAATTACTACCAACCATTTCCTGTTATTATTTTCATTTGAAATCAATAAATACAAGCAATCAGCATTTAATTCACACCTTAGGTAATACCAGTATTGCAGTGGAAGCCCAAAGTATATGCAACCCAGTTCCTGCCCTTGAGTAGATTAGATGGGGAAATGAGACATTCACATTTTAAAAGATAAGCAATAAAACAGTAGAGAGATATAAGAATGACACAGAAAAAAGTAGGTTTACAAAAGTGTGATCACTGTGGGCCTCGATGGTCAGGTAAGGCTTTTCCTTACAAAGCAGAATTTAAGATAAACCAAAAAAAGAGAGAAGACAGATAGGAGAGGGAGAAGATGAAAGGGTAGGCGATAATGGGGAAGACCTTTAAAGAAACCCCAGAATGTTTAATTTATGAGTCTAACCAAAGAGCAGGGCTCATGCAGATTTAGTAGCAGCTAATCTGGTAAGGAGCCAGATTACAGGAGGCATTTCACACAAGGTAAGGAGTCCCTTTTAATTCAGATTTTCACACAAGGTAAGCAGTTCCTTTTAAATTCAGATTTTCCAAAGTAGTCTTCCTTGTAAATTAAAAGCTAAAATTTATAAAGCTGGTTTTTGGATGATTCAAAGTCCCTCACATCCGACAGACCAAAAGCTCTAACCAGAACTTTAGAAAACGAGGCAAGCCCCCTTGCCTATTTCAAAGACATAAAAAATAGCTCCAAACAGATTTTTCTTACAGAAAATCCCCACAAATGGGTAGGAAACTAATGCTTTTTTCTCCATTAACTTATATATGTCCCAAACTCTTTACCATGACATAAATTTTTTTTTAGAATTGGAAAAAAACTTAAGCACAATTAAGGAACATATCCTACATTACAATATTTAAGGTCTTTGCCTTAAATGTTGGGAAAGGGGCAGAAATCAGTAAGAAACTGTCAAGATAATCTTTTGGCCTACTACAAATTTGCCCATAATGTCAACTCTGCTTACTTTAATGTCTTCATTCTCTCATAAGAAAGATTCACTGTAAGGTAGAAGGCTTAAGTGGATATAACAATTATGATATGCAAAAGTATGTCTTTTTGAGTAGAAAGGAAAGGTATCACGGTATTTTAATATCTATTAACTATCAGATTCAGAAGCCAAAAACCTTTAAAATGAACACACACTTGTTAAAAATGCCTAGTAAACATTATATAAGCCCATCTCTGCTATAATCCATATTAATATATTCTTTAATTAATAAGTAATGAAGCTTAAAGTCAAAAAACTAAAAATGAAATAAGCTCCTACATTATAAATAAGTAACATTTATGAATGCTTTACTATGATCCTGATAATAGGCCAGACAGACAAGTATAGCTTACCTTGGGACAAAAAGATTTTGAAGGTGTTTTAGTATACTTTGAACATATAAATTAGGCTCTTTAATAATTGGTAATGGAATAGAATCTTTCGGCAACACTAAAGCCATAATCCAGTCTGTATATACATCAACACAATATTTTACAGTCTCTCCATCCAATGGAAGGGTCAGTCCATAGCAAATTACTTCCATGGTCCATTTTACCTAAACAAAAAAATATATATACATACAGAATTACTAAGCATCCCTATCTGTATCTCAGCAGACTGATTTAAAATGTAACTCTTTTATTGCCAAAAAAACTCTCAATTGAGAGAATATTCGTCTCAACAAATATAGCAGGTCTATTCCAGAGAATGCATTTTGCATGTGTAAGACATACTGACATTTCCTAAGCAAAGATTTTAAGAAGAAAATTACTTATTTCTAAATATTAAGCCTATGTTAGTATATACCCTTTAGACATTATTACTGTTTGTTCTGTGAAATAAAAAGTTAAATACAGGTTATCTTAATTTTCCACAGAGAATGGAGGCATAAAATAGAAAATTTTAGACATTTTTCTCCACTTTATTGCATACTGGATACATGTGTCATTTAGGAAATCGTGTACATTCAATAGCATTCCATTTTCAGATTATGCTATATTAACAAACAACAGGAAGGAAGATGAACTGCTCAACTCTTATCTGATGACTACTTTCTCTGCCAAAGAAGATATTTAAAATGGATAGGTAAGGACAAACGCAGGTGAGAAGGGACTGAAGCTAGGTAAGATTTTTTAAAGGCATTTAGCTGCACTAAATGAGTTCCAGCCTCCTGACCCATCTGAATCACATCCGAGGCTGAAAGAACTTGCCTACAAGACTGCTGAACTAGTGCCTTCAGTCATAAAGAATGAATAAGGTGTGATGAGAAAAGGAAAAGAGCCCAATTTGAAAAAGAGGATGAAACTGTATTCAAGATAGTGTAGACTGGAAAGTTTTAGTGAATTTCAGACAAAACTGGGACAAATTACTAAGCAGATGATCAGTGAGCACTTATAAAAGAAAAGCATGATCACTGGGAACCAGTCTGCTCAAAAAGAGCAAGTCACGCCAGACGAGCTGTATTCCTTTATTAACAGGGTTACTATGAAGGCAGCTGACAACTGTATAATCATGGAAATTTACAAAGCACTTTCATAAATGTCATCTACCCATCAAAATAATCCTGTGTGAGAGGATACACTATCCTCACTTTATAGGTAAGAAAACTGAAGTTTGGTAAAATTAAGCAACTGGTCTAAGTCACTGCTTTGGAAAAGCTAAAAACTTGAACCCAGGTCTTCCACCTAGAAATCTGAAGCTATTCTCTCCATGCTTTTAACAGCCTTCTCTGGCAAAGAAAGATCTTGGCTTTAGCAAGAAATCTGGTGAGATGCAGGATATCCTTGTGGACGAGATGGAGGCATTTGGCCCAGAGGAAGGTAGAATAACTAGATTTATAACTGATTAAACACTAGATGACAGAATTAACAATAGATTAATGTATCAAGATCATTTTGGAAGTAAGTGCCCAGTGGCATGCCAACGACCATGCAAGATTTTAACTTAGGAAAAAAGAGAAAAATAGATTATATGCTGACCATTTGTAGATGTCATAAAGCTAAAAAGGACCACTAACTTGTTAGTTATATATTTAGATTCAAAAAGACTTCCACAGCTTAAAACTAAAGTTGAATCAAGATAAATACGTGTACTGATATTTCTAAGCTCAAGAACAACTACAAAGGCTAAGGGTAGAAAATACATAACAGTAATATAATGTAATATAATACATAATAGCCATACATGTTAAAGAAGACTATAACAGCACAGTGAAGGTGTGACAAATTTGGAAGGCGGCAGGATTTGGCTGCACAAGAGAAAGAATTTTAAAAGAGATTGCAAGTCATTAATTAGCAGATGAAAGACAAAGGAGAAGATATCTTTGGTGATATCACACTATGGTTTAACTGTAATTCTAGAGGACACGGATTCAGGAATTATTCCCTCATACCCTTTTGAGGCTAGGAAAGGAGAATAAACAGGGTTGCACCATAGCACCTCTATCTACACGCGTGTCATCTCTTCCCAGGACAAAGCAGCAAGGGATTACAAATACACCTAGAGGAAAGTGCACCATGGCAAGCACTAGTTCTCAGGGCAAGTCTCTGCTAGGGCACTCTGAAGAGAGAAAAATGCCCTTCAGATAGGAATGCAGACCTTCCAAACACACCTCTGAATGGAAATCTGAATTCAGACCAACCCTTAAGCTTAGGAGAAAGGGCCCAATTCTCAAGACTGTCTTGGGCACAAAGCCCATGTGGATAACTGAGTCTGGCTAGCAGAAAGCCCCAGCAGCACGATGGTACAACATATTCTTCCTAACTGCCACAAACTCTGAACCCCCAATCCTCAACTCAAATAAAGTCAAAACGGAGAAGTCACAGTACAATGAGCATAAATCCATTAAAAAGGCATCATTTAATAAAATCTTTATTAAAGAACTTACATTTTCACATAGTAGAATAAAATGAAGAAACACTTACTTCTTTGTCAGTCTTTAACAAACTCTCACTACCAGTCACTGAAGGAGTAACTAAAGCCTGCCCGAGAGGATGGACCACTGCATTTGCCACCTCTCGCCCAACGCTCTCTGGATAGCTGTGCAGCACACTGGTGTGGCCCTGATCATTCTGAATCACCAAATGCAGAGACCTCCACTCAGAGTACATCGTGCCGCTAAAGGACTATCCAAATGGCACCTGAAAAGACAAAACAAAATTATGTGTCAAATTATATTGCTGCAAATTAATAAAAGGAAGTAAAATACAGACTTACCCTACCTGGCAAGATAAAGAAGCTGTAAAGATATTGCCTCAAGAAGACTGAGGAAAAAAAACATCTAAATGTTTTGAGAAATGTCCTAAAATAGCCTCATGGTGAGATCAGGTAAGAAGGCAGACCCTGGGAAGCAGCTGTCTCAGCACCTTCCCAAAAGAGCCCTCAGGAGCCTTGGAGCAGGGCTGGGACAGACGGCCATTTTGCACAGGGATAAAATGATCAGAGTTGGTACATTCAGAGCATGAGGAAATCCTCCTCACTCTATATTCCAGGATAGAAAAAGATGGATGAATGGACCAGCCTAAATAAGAAAGGGAGACAAAAGACAGTATACTTTAAGACCCAGATTTTTCGGCCAATTGTTTCCAAGTTGCTAATACAGGTTGAAAACACCCTGAAATGGCCCACTAATGTCCTCAAATCGTACGTAACATTCTGAGACTATTTCATTTTCTGTAGCAGTGGTACACAAACTTCTAGTAATGGAACATCTAGAAGTCATGGTGTCCTTCAGAAAACATATTAAGAGTTGCCACCTACTAAGCATTTACTACATGCTACTCATGTAACCATCAAAATAACTCTGAATATTAAGTAATATTACCTCTATTTCACAGATGAAAAAACTGAGGCATAGAGATGTTTGCTTCTTACCTGAGTTTTCAGAGCTATAACATGGCAGAGCTGGGTTTTAAACCAGGTACCAGGGACCATGCTTTTAACCATGGCATGTACTGTCTCTCCTATGCTGTATATTCTCCATGAAATAAATGATCATCTAAATCTACCATACAAATGAGAAATTTTAGATACCGGAAATGTATCTGTATGAATGCAATGTAAATATTCCGATCATAAATGTCATATTCATGAAGAAGATCAAGGACAGTTAGGCCTTTCCAATTCATTTAACTAGCTAGCAGTGTTTAAACAAAATACATGGGTACACTTAATCTTTAAAAAGTTCTATCTCTTAAGTAATTTTTCTTCAAACTGTTAAGAGACTAGCATTGGTTATTTTTTTCTAGAAAACCTCATTCTCCTCCTCAAACCCAACAAGTTTTTTATACCATATATTACTACTCATGCTACTCCCACTGACTGAACTGCCATTCCCCACCCTGATCCTCCTTATGAAGTAGTCATTCAAGGCAGGACTCAAATGTCCTCTCTTGGTAAAACTTTTTTTGACTCAAATCACCTATCTTCCCCAGCTCTGAGTACCTATTACAGGCAGTCCATATCAAGTTTCACATTGGCTTATTTGTTAGCTGTGTAAAGATATCTTTACTGCAAGTGTGTCAACCTTTTTTGAATGGAAACCTCACTTCTTAAATCTGAGTCCTTGGCACACAGTGGATACTGAATAAATGTTTCAGAATGTCAAGGCTGATCCATGCCATGGGAAAAAAGAAGATGTTAGAAGGTGTTCCCTTCATTCCACTGAAGTATGTCCAAAATTTTGCATACCATATACAAATAAAAATTGAAAAAAGCCTATTTGTTTTAAGCTATTAGTAAAAAAAAAAAAAGTACTTAATGGTTTCCAAATACTTAAGGAACAGTTAATTAATATTTAGCAACCATTCCAAATAACATCTTATTGGAGAAAAAAATGTTTTAAGGAAAAAAAAATTAAAGATAATCTAGCTATCAAACTCCATTGTATATATTAAGAATCATGGGGGGTGAGGAAAACCTCTGGTATAAAATGCATATGCCAAGGCCTCAGAGCCCCATAAAACCTTAATTCTGTAGATCTGGGTGGGGCCTGGGAATCTGCATTTTAAGAAACAGCTACCACCCCTCCCAATTCTGAAGATAGGAGTATCATTCTTTAAAAACAAACATCAACAACAAAAAAAGGAAAAAAAAAACATCAAAACAGGTTTAACAGCTCTTAAATTCTTCTTAAAAATTTTATAAATTTGTAAATGTAAAAAGTTTTAATTTTTTAAATGTATTAATGTTTAAGTGTGAAAAATGAAATACTTTAAAAAACGTAAAATAGAAAGGTATAGAAAGGATACAATTAAAAAGTTGAATTAAAATATTAAAATGTATGAACAGAAAAACACGCGAAATCATAACAAAATAGGACACAAAACATTAAGACAAACATATGCATTACAATTACAGGCAAATTAAATAAAACAATGGAGAGAAAACAAATACTGGAAACAAAAAATCAAAGAAACACAAAGTAAAGCAACTAACGTATCATTTTGTACCTATTAAACTATTAAAAGAGTGATAAAAACTCAATTCTAATTAGGAGGTAAGGCCAACAGGATACATTCAAGAGTTTAGGGCAATGGTTTTGCATTGACAAGAACTGTCCCTACAGGGCATTTTGGAAATATTAAGTGCACTTTTGGTTAACACAATGATTGGGCGTGCTGTTGGTATTTATGAGCAGAGTCAGGAAACCGAGATATCCTGCGATTCAAGAGACAGTCCTGCACAATGAATAATTATGCTGCATGTCACATGACTTTCAAATGTCTGCCAGAAAATCATTCTGTTAATTTTTGAAGCCCAAAGATCTAATTCTATCTAACATATAAATACAAAATGTTTTGTGCCTTTTTAAAATATCCAATTAATCTTCCAGTAATGGGATTAATAATATAAACAGGAAAAAGATTGAACTTTTTTATGTTTAGAACCTTACCATACCAAGAATTGTTCACCATTTCAGAAAAATCACATCACCAAAGGCCATGCCACTTGTGACATCTGAGTTACTAACACTACACACTGCTATAAGGAACTACATTTATACTTATTTTGCCCTTATTTGAAAATGTCAGATATAAAAAGTGGCATATTATTGTCTTACTTATCAATTTGCAAGTAGACACAAGCATCTGATTACTCTGTTATATCCTCTAGAACCTGAGCATTTTTATTGAAATACTAATTTTTTGAAAGGATAGTAATTTATGTTTTTCACTTGTTAAAGAACTTCATTTACTTTTTAAAAATTATATGTTGGTAGATTATATTTCTAGTAATTTCAGGATAATAGAGTGATCATTACTAAATATTAGGTCTGGGAAGGTTAAACACCTCCCTGCCCGCCCCATCTAGGAACCAAACAGGTAATAAATAGTGAAGTGGGTTGGTATGATAAACTAGAAAATACAGGCTCTCTTTAAAAGGCACAGCCACTACTCAGCCACAGCCAATTATTACTTTGAAGGAATGCAGACCCAGTATTGTCAGGTAATCCAATTTTTTCAATAGAATACAGAAAATTTGGACATTTCTTTGAAGTTTCCTACACTTTAAATATTGGCAAATACGTCAAGCTTCTTAACAATCCACATAATATGGGCTAAAAAGAACTCATCTGTAAGTCAATTATGCCTCTGAGCAAACATAAAGGCATATGCTGATTTTGGTAGCCCCATTCCTGTGGCATATACTCTGTGGATGAGCTATTGTTGCCCAACCCAGCTATGAGCTAGGGGCTGGGCTTAAAACCCAACCTTGGAGGTCCTACAACTTTGTTCAAGTTTTGTTGCTGTCAGGGGAAAAAAGATGAGGACAGAGAATAGTGTGACATTTGGTAGGATTACATTCTCTTAGGCCAGTTTTGACAGTGACCAGCCTATTCTTAAACACACAAATAAGAACCACTTCTTGCTGTTGCAGCTTAGACTATCCAACGCAACAAATGAAGAGATCTCAGAGAACATCATTACTTTTGGGAACCAGGAACTGCTGCACAGCCTAGGTGTCCCTGGGCAAGGATGTTGATATCCACATCAGTATCTCAGGATAGCACCATGGCATAACAATGTTGTACCTTGACAGCCTAGCCCATTTGCTGTGGGGTCAATAAACTCAATAAACTGGCCTGCTTGAATGCACCTCAGGCTCATGTCATTTTCCTAACCATTCACCAAGAATAGCGTATACATAGCAGGAGACATAGTAACATCACATGTCTTGACCCAACAATACCACTTAATTTTTCCTTATAAAGCAACTTAATAAAAAAATGCACAAGACATTCACTGTACTAGTGTACAGAAGATGGGGAAGTGAGTCTAATTTAACTGTCTGTCAATAATGGAATAACTTCATACTTAGAACATAGAAACTATATATAATGTAGCCATTAAACATAGAGACAAGCAGCATCAAAACATAAAGGAAGACTGGTTAAGGGCCAGAGCTCTGGAACTAGACTTCTTAGATCCAAAGTCCAACACTACCACCCGCAAGCTGGGAAACTTTGCATAAGTTATTCTACCTCTGTGTCCGGGCATCCTCATCTGTAAAATGGGGATAACTACTTCTGTGCCATTGCTGTGATTATAGTATCAATGTATATAAGATGTTTGGAACATGTCCTAGTCTATAGCAAGCAATCAATAATGATAGCTATTCTATGAAGGACTAAAAACATGTATCATGATTAAAACTAAATAAACACATATATACATGACTAAAGATTAGAAGGATCACAGAGAAATGCAAGTAGTTCTGAGTTGTGAAACTAGTACATTTTTATTAATAGATCATGTAACACAACTTTTAAGTATATATTAGTATCCTGACTATACATATGAAAACTCAGACACTGCCAGGAACCACCAAGTTGACTTATTTAACAAACAGTTGTTAACTATCTACTATATACAATGCAGTGTTAAGACCAGGAAGGAGATGGATGAATGACTTGGTTCCTGTTTCAAAGGAGTTTCTCGTTTAATTGAGGAGACAAGACATATATATATATGACCGTAACATAATAAATTAAAAACTTGAAGTGCTAAATGCCATTTAAAAAAAAAAAAAAAAAAAGCTATAGGCAAGATATTGTGTAAATTCAGAGAACAAAAGATTACTTTTGATTGAAATATGGGCCAAAATGGAAAACAAAAGCTTAATATCAGGAACGACTATAGCTTATGGGGCATATGAATTGCAAAGTGACGGAAGGTTACAATTTTAACAGAGATAAGAAAAATGAGTGGGTAAAAGTGAGAGTAAGAAGGGGCAGGTAGAAAAGAAAAATATCTGAGGACGGTTGCCTGCTTCAAGTAGCAAAAAACAGCACCAGAAACTCAAAACCTAGAGTGGCAGAAAAGCAAGCTGTATGTAGAAGGTGGCAGGTCAGGTTTCAAAGTTAAGCAGTGACCAATTTTAAAAGACTATGAATACTAGATTGGTAATTAATTTAGTAAAAACTGGGGACAGAGAATGAGAGAAAATTTAACTTTATCATAGAAATGATACAACAGGAACTGAATTCCTAATAAAGCAATTTGATAGAAGTGTCCGACAGGCTGAAGGGCAAGCAGAAAAGCAACTCCAGTGTAGCTACTATATTAAGGATGGGAACAAGGCAGGGAGGGTTGGGCACTGCAGTGACATATGAAGACATAACTGAAATCAGATGATTAAGGGCTTTGACTGCTATGTTAAGTAAGGATCCCAAGAGTCTCCTCCTCAGATAGGCTCTGTCAGCTAACAACCTGAAATGCTAGCAGAGAAGTCTCTACCTTCAAGGGAAGATGACTGTGTTCCCCTGAAGATCACTTAATTTCCTTCCCAATTCTACATGTACCCATTTTTTAGGTAATCTCTCTGGAGGTTTCTATTATCAGGTGACTGTGTGCTGTGTAACAGTGTATGCCTTGTAGGTACTACCACAGAGTAACATGAAGGTTTGGCTTAATTGACAAATTACCAAAATGATCAATACAGTGGTGGACACACTAAGACCACAGCCTGACATTAATTACATCAATTCATTCAACCAATATTTATTACATGCCTTATATACATGAGGCACAGGGAATATAACAGTTAATAAATATATTCCCAGTTTCCAAGGAGCTTCAAATTTAATTACAGAGAACATTTTTTTAAACTTCACAAAGTAAATTCAGATATCAATTACTTAGTTAAACATTTATTAAACATCTGCTACATGTCAGGTATTGTATGTCCTAGGGTATAGGTACCATTATGTCCTATAGATATAAACAGAACACAATGGCTGCCCAAGAGAAGGTTTCATATGAGGAAGATGAGAGAAATCAATGACGAAACCGTAGTACGGTAGTATTCAACATGATAACTGATGTGATGAGGTACGAAGGCAGCATCATACAACAAAAAAACTACTGGAGATCTTGATTAGTAACAATATAGCTCTGCATAATTGATCATTTTCAAAGAGTTTTCACATGTAACTTTATTTTATTCTAATAACAAGACTAGAAAGGTAAGACAGATGTCACTAGCCACTATGTGAGGAAACAAAGTAAGGTTATGACTTGCTCAAGTCACATCAAGTAACAGTAGAGCTGGGACAAGAAACTCCACCTCTTGCCTCGAAGTCCAATGCTCTTTCCTTTTTCTGACGCCATACCTCACCACATGACCTTGGACAAGTCACTTGGTGTTTCTTTGTCATAGTTTCCTCATCTGTAAAACAGGGAGAATACCTACAGTACCTAGCTAAAGTGACTTGGGAGAAGGATCAAATAAAACAACATAAGTCAATCCACTTTGAGATATACAAATACAAGGTACATATTACATGGTGTGCCTTCTTTCTTTGGAAAAATAGGGTACAGAGTGCCAAAACACTGAGTAAATAAATTCACCATGTTGGATTTTAAGGCAAACAAGTACACTCAAGGTCATCCATATAAGTTAATGACTAATAAAGGCAAAAAGACCATAGTTTATATTTCTGTTGTAGTTCTATTGACCCTACGAGGTAAATATAAATCAATTTTGGCTAAAAAGGAATGTATTCACCTATGCACCAGATTCTAATTGTTATGGATCCTATCAAACACCTAAATTACAAGAAAAGAAAAACAGGTTCTACTTACATTCCTCTCTAAAAGTGGAAACGGTTTTTGCCAGTCTACTCTCTGCTTCCAAAAATATGAATACGTGGCCTGTCCCCTACCAGCACCACCACCAATTCTCATCTTTTATGCCTCAGATCTGCTCTGTCCAATACAGTAGCCATAACCACATATAACTACTTAAATTTAAATTAAATCAGAAATTCAGTTCTTTATTTACACTAGTCACATTTCAAGTGCTCAATAGTCATATGGGGCTAGTGGCTACCATACTGACAGTGCAAAAATAGAACAATTCCATCATTGTGGAAAATTCTATTTGAAAGAGCTGCCTTAGATACTATACTTTTACTTTTATTACAATCCTGACTATAGACTCCTTGAGCACAGAGGCTGTGTCTTATTTACCTTGGTATCCCAGTTTTTATAGCATCACACACCAAGCACTCACTATGCATCTAACTGAATATCTCAAACATAGCAGACTATTCTTTCGACTTCCCCAATCCCAAAACATACACACATACATACACACACACACACACACACACACACACACACACACAAACAACAACAACAACGACGACATTCTCTCACATTGCATGAATGCATGTGGAAGGGGACACTGCTTCCAGAGAAAAGAGGCTTGCTTTCTAGCCCTAGGCTAGAAAGCCAACCATGCTAGAAGCCAACCATGTAGTCTTGGGCAAGTTACCTACTTTCTTCACCTAGAAAAACTTAGAATTAAACTCTGTGTACCTTAATTCTATACCTTTAGTCATCTTGCACCAAAAGAAATCATGTATTCTATATAAAAGGTCTTTACACGTGCCAGGGAACACACCTAACACTGATGGGAATCTCAAATGAAACAATCCATTTCTGGGTCTCAGGCTATCATGATTAGAGTCATTTCTGGCCTTTAACTGAGCATATGAATTTTTCACCTTTACTTTGGAGATCAACTAGATCCTCAGACTTAAAGATTTGAGTTTCTTCCATTTGCTGAGGCCAGAACTAGATACTCTGCCCATATCTGATTAGAGAAACAAGGGCAAGTTTCTTGAGTATCTGAATTTAACAGGAATTGTCTCATTAGTTCTATTAGCCTTAGCCTAAAAATTGAGAAACAGTACAAAATTGAACCAAGAAAATCTTTCTATAACAATCCTTTTACTGCAAAGTCATTATATGAAATGTGTTTTTATTCAGTCACATACTTCATCATATTTAACTGCTATAAATAAACATTTATTGTCCCCAAATCTCTTTATAATAACCTTCACACACATACTCACTTTTACAAACTTTACATGGTTTTAAGACCAGTCAAGAGAGTGAATACAATCTGAATGATTGCCCTGCCTTCCTTTAAAACATGTAAATATGTTGGACAATAGCACTTAAGGCATTCTGCAATAAATATATACTAAGTTTGTCAATTCCTCTGACATCAAGGTTTTATCTTCATTAAGTACTTCTTATGTCATCTCTCCTGGTGAATAGGATGGACTATTCCCAATTCCATCAACTAGTATTTACCAAGTATCAACAAAGCAATGACATTTAATGGATGACAACTCAACACTATTTTGGACAATGAAGTGGGGAACATGTGCAAAGGCCTAAAGGCAATAAAAAACTTTCCACTAAAGACTTGATTGCATCTGATTGTGATAAAATCAGATATCAAAAATCAACCAATGCTGACTGCACATAGTTAGTCCTACATAGTGCCTCATGTGTTTATTCAACCGCTAGATGGATAAATTAATGAACCTAACTAGAGTATCTATAAGCACAAAAGAACAAAACTTTATAGGTTAAAACTACCAAACACCTTTTCCAAAAATGGAAATAGAGAAGATTCTGTTTGTAACATGAAGTCTATGGCATAAAAGGGATCATCAAACATTCCATTCAATAAAACCTTTGTGAGTCAGTATGCAAAAGCACTGGAAAGAATACAGAGATGGAGAAAACAAGGTTCAAGTTGTTTATAATCTAGTAAAAGAGACAGAAACACAACACAGAAAAAAAATAATTGGTAAATTCCATTATGATGATGCTAAGGAGCAAACAGCAAAGACCCAAAGTAGCTGAGTAGTCACAGACAGAGGCATCTTGAATGTTGGGCTTATGCAGCCAGAGACAGGAAGAAACAGACAAATGCATGTGTATAAGAAATCAAACGTGTGTGCCTTGTGTGAAGTGGGGAGAAACTGTGAAGGATGGTCTAGGCAGAGGACCAGCATATGTAAAGAAGACCCAGAGGTTAGAGACACTACATCCATGACTACAGCATACTCAGGAAAATTGCAAACTAAGTTTTGCATGACATGTACACACTTTAAAAGGTCCAGCTGACTCAGAAATGCTGCAGAGAAAGTTACTTCTCACCCCAACAGGCTTTAACAAGGTGTACTTGTCAGTAGGCCTAATGAAAATATCTCTACCAGTGAAACTCACATTTTTAATAAACTCCCAGATGATTTTCCAACATTTAAACTAGAGAAACACTGCAACGTCTTTTGAAATGCAGAATTATCTCCTGTAGCAGTTCTCAAACTTTGCTGTACACTGAAATCATATGGAGATCTTTAATAAAATACTTATGTCTGGCATCACCGGCCCTGCCCCTCACTTCCCACAAATTCTGATTTAATCGGTCTGGATGTGCTAACTGGGCATCAGGAATCTTTAAAAGTTGCCCTAGGTAATTTTAATCTGCAGCAAAGTTGGAGAGCCACTGACCTAATTGTTAAGAACTTGAATCTGGTGTCAGACTACTTGGGTTCAAAATACCAGCTAAGTGACCTTGGACAAGTCAGTCACCTAACCGTTCAGGACCTCTGTGCTTTGTCAGTAAAATGGGGATAATAATCCTATCTTAGAGGGTTGTGAAGTTAGATTTGGTGAACGTAATGACCCGGCACAATGCCTAGCGTACAGTAAGTGCTTAACAAGAGTTAGCTGTTTATTTTCAGTAACAACTCTTCTTCATCCGAGTGTCACTGTGCAATAGGCAGCATCGTCCCCATAGCACGGCAGCAACTCGGACCAACCTTTCTGCAGGACCGAATTCTTCGCCGGAGTTGTCTAGCTCCGCACCAGACCCGCCCCCTCCCCCAGGTTGCCAGGAGAATTTGGTCCGGCCGGGGCAGCTACCAAGAGCTAGACCGGATTTAATCAAACCGGACAGACGCCGCCGACCCGGACTACGTTCCTCCGGACCCCATGGGTCTCCAGAAAAAAAATGCGGAGATGTGCTTCCTTAGCCCGGCCTCTGACAGCACCTGGGCCGAGACACAAAACTTGGCCGTCCCGGGACCTCCCGGAGGAGAGAAGAAGGGAGGGTCCGACCGCGACGGGGAGGGCCGCCCGGTTACCTGAGGCGACGGGCGGAGCCCGCATCGCTGGGGCGGGCGCCGCCACCGCCAGCCGCACTCGGCCTTCCGCCTCACGCCACCTGCGCCATAGGGCCGGAGTTTTCGCTGCCCCTGCCGGCTGTCCTCAGGCAGTTAGTCCGTCCACCAGTCAGCGACTCTCAGAGGGCGCCTAGGGACGACGAAGGCTGGTCGGGCCGGCCGGCTGGGCTCTACTCAAGCAACTTCCGTCTGCAAGGGGCGGCAGCGTCAAATAACTCCCCCAGCCGAGTGGGCCACTGCGCGTGCGCGGCGCGCCTGATCGGAATCTTCTGCAGGTCCAAAGTGGTGGCGTCAAATAATTCCCGAGACACCGAGCCGGAAGCTGCGCGTGCGCAGCTATCCCAGATGGCCGCGCGGGATACATTCCCTCCTCCCTTTCCCGACCAAGTGGAAGGGGAGGAGTGAAATGACGGATGCCCTACCTCATCGCTTTTCAGGGGAGGCGCTCAGTTTGGGTTCCCGTGAATCAAACTGGACTCTGCCTGTTTGAAGTGCCGAAGGAATACAGATCTCTGCCAGATTTTGGCTCTCAGCCAGGTTTTGGCATTTCTCACATCCCCATTACAGCACCCTTCCTTTGAAATGTTGCCTTTTACCTGCCTGCGGCCCCCTTATTATCTGAGCATAGTATTAATTATGACCATTGCTCATTTCCAGGCCAGGTGTGGGTTACAATGATGAATCAGACATCAGATTCAGGGCCTGTCATTAAGGAGCTGAGTCTGATATAGGCGATAAGACATTATTAATAGTAATAATAATAGCAGGAGATACCAGTTTGAGCACCTACAATGCAAAACACACTTTGTAAACCACCACTTTAGATCATTTGGTTTCAGTTTCAACGAAGAAAATAAATATCATTAAAGAGGTTCAGCTCAAGTGCCTTGGGAATGTAAAAGAAGAAATTTGGGCTAAGAGAAAAGGGTAAGAAGGACCTTGCCTTGAGACTGTCGATAGTCAGGGAAGAAGAGATCAGGGTAAGTAGTGCTGAAGGCAAAATTGTCCGAAAAGAGCAAAAGGGAGCGGAGAAGATACTGACTCTTCCTTACCTGTAGTTAGAGGAGACGAGGAATGAGTGACAAGGGAACAGATATTTTAGAAGTATGTTTCCTCAAGACCTTGCCCCCTGCCCTCGACAAACCACACTCTGCCACCATCAGGAAAGAAAGAAATAGCTAGAAGAGGGAAGAAGAACAAAGAGTAAGAACAGGAGCAGGGCTATATCCAGAACATCTTGTGGATCAAAGCAATATATTTCAATTAAATGCCATATGACAAATATCTTAAGAGGCTCACTCAGTATCTGTTCCAACCGCATATCCCTTGCTTTTCTAAACTACAGAGGCTGGAATTCAAGTACACAATTCCCAAACTCTCTTGTAGCCAAGGGTGGCAATGAGAGGAAGCTCTGGCCAATAAGATGCAGCTAAAATTCCAAGGGAGAACTCCAGAATAAAAAGGAAGTCTTTGGAGAAATTTGTAACGTTCACCTTTCTCCTACTTAATGCTTGGGACTGAGGCATAACATCTGGAGGTGCAGCAGCTGTCTTGAGACCATGAGTTGGATTATGCTAAGAATGGCAGAACAGAAAGACAAAAGAAGCTTGGTTCTAAGATATACTAAAGCAACTATACAAACCCTGGACTGCCTTCCAGTTTAATGGGGAGGAGAAAGTCTTATTTAGACCAGTTTGTTGAGTTTTCTGTTACTTTCAACCAGGTACATTTCTAAAAATAAATATAGAACACCTTGTGGAGGAGAGACAGTTCCAAGACATGACTGCTGCCTGACATGTGAGCTAGCTAGACCCAAGCCGAAAGCAGGGGATTGCTTACCTGAACTCTCCCTTGAAGACTGTGTGGTCTTAATGGATGTTCATTCTGACATAAACCAGTACCCCTTTTCTGTCTCTCACTACATGTTGGTTCCTGGAACATTCCATTGTCCTGAGCTGGTCAAGCATGTAAAGTAATTTCCTGTACCTGGTAGCGTTCACATACTAGTACCCTGTAAATACCCCACCTTGTCCTACATAATTCTTTGAGTCTGCCAAGCAGTACAGGGATATATTTCATCTTGCAGCCACCCAAGATGCACCTCATATGTAAGTTTCCCTTAATAATCCCTATTAATTACCAGACTTGAGCGGCCAGCCTCTTTCTTCAGTCTTTTCCTGCCCTCCATTTATGGAGGTAGATGTTCATCCTCAGGGCCTTTCTCTGAATCTTTAAGTACTAACACTCCTATAATATATCAGACAGGTAAGGGGATGATGATGGGGATGACAAACTGGAAGAGTAATGAGTGATGGAAATTAGAAAAGTGTCATACAGAAGGCTGGGAAACTGTCTAAAAGCTTTTGGAGAGATGATTAAATACATCTATCTCCCACCTGGTAACTTTAATTCATTCCTGAAAATTCTGCCTTTAATTGAAAATCTGTTAAATAAAATATCTATAGATATTTGCATTCATTTTAATGAGAAAAATTATGTGTTCAATTCTACACACCTAAGTAAAAAAATATATCAATGCAACAATGCAAACAAAAATTATATAAGCAGGAAATAATTTCAAGTTAAAAATATGGTTTTTACATAAAAGGTAAGGTATAATAACTTATTGTACTGACCAGGAAGATAAGATTTATATTAGGTGGGGGTTGATGAAGGAAAGATGCAAGTGAGTCATTCTTTAAAGGTGATGTTATATTCCTGCACTATTTTCTTTACCAATTTAAAAAACTCTGTGAGTGTTTCACTTAAACGTAAAGTTATAACACACACACACACACACACACACACACACACACACACACACACACACACCTTGAGAGAAAATTAAAGCCTAAACGTCAGAACAGTTTGAAACATGTGAAAAAAGTGTACATACACAAGAGACTGAAGAGACTCATGAAATGCTATACAGAGTAGAACATTATGGATTCTTCAAACACAGTACACAATTCAAATTTGTTCAACAGCATAATTTCTAATTAGAAACACAATAAATTAGGAGAGTGTCTTCAATTGAAACTATAATGTTACAATCACTTTATATTGTGTATTTTTACTGTGTATTAACAGGCATTTCACTCAAAAAAGGAAAAAAATTAGTAGTTGTATTAATCTTTTGTAGCAAACTTTTTTTGCCCAAAGTTGGTCACACCAACGGTTCTTCTTCCAATGTAACCAACACTCTTTCCACTGAGAATTGGGATCCATGTTTCCTCCACTTGAGCTTGTTAGGGAGCTGTGACTGTTCTCGCCAACAGGACAGGAGTAATGCTATGTGACTTCCAGGGCTAGGTCATAAAGAAAATACAGCTTCCACCTGGCTTACTCCTTTTGAAATGTTCACTCTTGGAACACAGCCACCATGTTGGGGGGAAGCCCAGGCCACATGAAGAGACCACGTGGAGGTGTCCCAGCTGACAGCCTAAGCTAAGGTTTCAGCTGACAACATCAATGACCAGACATGTAAGAAAACCTTCAGATAATTCCAGTCCCCAGGCTTCAAGTCACCTCACCTGACACCAAAGAATACCAAGACACGCTAACTGTTGAGCTCAGTCCAAATGGCAGACTCATGAACAAAATAAATATTGTCATTTTTTTAAGCCACTAAGTGTTGGGGTAAATTGTATGCAATCATAGTAACAGGAACACTTTCCAAGAGCCATAGCAGAAAAAGCTATTAACTAAATAACTGTATGAGAAGTATGTCATCTATATCCAATTTTTTCTTTTTTTCCTTTTCTTCCTTTTTTAATTGTGTAGAACCAGCTTGCAGCAGATAATGATTGGGAAGACCCACTTCTATTTCCCCTGAATCTAACACAATACTGGCACAGCATAGGTGTTCAATAAACATTTGTTTGGTGAATGGATGGGTGGATGGATGGATGGATGGATAGATAAATGGATATATGGAAGGCTCATTGGCTCAGTATTAAGCCCACCTGCTTGCTGCTACTGTTGTCTTAATGAATATCTAGTAGCTAGTGGTAATATCATCATTAGACCCAGGTAAGCGGTCCCTGCCCCAGACCAGGTGCCTCAAGGAGCACTGCGCTTTGGACTGGCATTCCTCAAAATGTTCTAAGTGCCCCTCCAAGGCCAACAACGCCATCTTGGTAGGATCCCAAGTCCATACCAGGCCCCACCTGTTAGCTAGGAATTTCTACCTTGGAATTTTCCAAGTCTTACTACAGTGATTGGGACTGTCCAAAGCCAGAAGTGCCATATGGGCAGGGTGACCCAGTCCCACAAAAAGTCATCCTCTATGTGTTTCATTCTCCATTTCTTCTCCTTGGAGAACTCTTCAACTCTCTATCTTACTTCTACCCCTCTCACTTATGTGTGGGGTCAACCAGATGTCCTGAGGAGCTCCAGGACCCACTCTATGGAATCATCCTGGTGCCTCATGACCAGTTCTGGTTCTAGGACAGCCTGGTGAGGAATTCATTCTTACTAGCTGGTGCATTATTTCTTTCACCAGCTTCTGTGAAATTGGGCTGCCAAAATGGTGTGTTGGCATGCTGATTTGGGTGACTCTCACTCACACTGAAACCAGGGTGAGTTCAAGACTCTGAGCTACCAACAGTCTACTGCAGATATCTGGGCTTGAGGTACATGTTTAGGCCTGGGTGTTGGCTCACTCCTCTGTTTTCAGACCACAGTGCCATTCTGGCCAGGGCAATGGGGGATTAGGCAGCAGACATCATTTACTCTGTGTGCTCTGCATTCCTCTCCTCAGCTGGACCCTGGGGCAGTCACCTTACCCCCTTTGGCAGGAGCAGCAGTGCCTATCTTCTCCAAGGACTTTTGAGACGCTGCTCAGCAATGTCAACGTGCTCTTCCCATTTACATACTTTCTTGCCTTCAATGGATGTGATAATATGGTGTTCTCATCTGTCTTAAGTGGCAGAGAACAAGGGATGGATGTATCTTGTATGAATGGGACTGCTCTTCTCACTCTGCTCTCACACCCCTTTCCTGTGCTCCCCTCTGCTGGTAGTGTGCGGAAGGCAAGAGTGTGGTCAACATCGAAAGCAATCACGTTTTAGAAATGTAGTGATTATGACCTATAAAGAGTTCAAGATATGACTGAGAGTTGTGTCAGTCTATGTTTATGAAACAATTTTCTAAATGGTAAATTTAACATGACCAGAAAATAAATTATCGTTCACATTTTCCTGCATATTCTGGGTAAGATTTGTATTTGTAGTTCTTGTCAATGAGGCATAGGAAAAATCTTTGAAAGAGTCATCGAAAGTCAGTATACAGGAAATACCACCCACATATGATGCAACATCATAGCAATGATATATCCAGAATTAAACAAATGTATTATAGAGAATTACAAAGCTAAGATCTATATTGGTTCAATACTAACAAGTTCCAAACAGCATACCTTTTTGCAGTAGAAAATATGAAATCAAGCAAGAATGGCAAATTTACAGTAAAAAACATGAAGAGATGGTTCCTGGACTTGAACAGGAGGAGATGGTACCTGGGTCTACCAAGAATCTTTAGATACACTAATAAGACAATAAATAAAGTCCCAGTACTTCTTCTCATCCCATTATTCTAAATATTCATCAATAAATCACTATACTCCATATGGGCTCATGAATTTTATAATACTTTTTTAAATTTTTACTTTTCAGTTACAATTGACATTCAATATTATATTAATTTCAGGTTTACAGCATATAGAATAGACATTTATATAATTCATGAAGTGACTTCCCCCAAGAAGTCTAGTACCCACCTGGCACTGTATGTAGCTATGACAATATTATTGACTATGTTCTTTGTAATACATTTTTAAGCAAGTTGATTATATAGACAGGGACATGCAAAATATACTTGCCCAAGGCCTTGCACGTACTAGGATTGCCTTAACTGGTGTCCTTCTCTTCCTATAGCCCCCTTGACCTTCCCTGAGCTCATTTCCTCCACTCTTGAGAGCACCATTTTCCAGGCAGTCTTACTTGCCAACAAGGACTCCCAAGTGAGTGGCTGCTCATACCCCAGAACATCCCCTTCAGTCAAAGGGTCCAATTCACACATATATATCTTCTCCTGCCTGGAGGGAACGTGCCTGTTCTTTTATTTTTAATACCAGGAAATAAATTTAGTGACCAACAGATAAGGGCAAGCCACTGAGACTTGGACTGTTGTCTGGATGCCACAAGCAAAGGCTATCACAATATGTTTATTTCAAAAGCTCAACAAGCTTCCCTGTTTGCTGGGATCCCTGTGCCCAGTTATGTAGGCCAGTGTCATAGACGGGAATGTCAGCCTGGATAAGCAAAATGCCCTCAGTGCCTCAGGCAACAGCCCCCCTAATAAAGGGAGATAATAAAAAAAAAAAAAAAGGAAAGACTGAGAAACTGGTTCAGATTAGAGGAGAGTAAGGAGACATAATGACTAAATGGAACGTGGTATTCTGGGTTGGAAGTTGCACAGAAAAATGGACATTAGCAAGAAACTGCTATTAATTTCTTAATTTTGACAAATGTGCTGTGGCTACAAATGTACTGTGCTTATTAGGGGAAGCTGGGTGAAGGGCATATTGGAATTCTCTGTACTAGGTTCTTAACTTTTCTATAAATCTAAAATTATTCTAAAATAAAAGGTTTATTTTTTTTAAAGGCAAGTCTTTAGGCAAGTATTGTTCAAATCTTCAAGTAACTATAAAATGATGGAAAAAATAAAGGGGGAGAGGTCTGTCTCCACTTCCCTAAAAACTTGTACTTTGGAGCCTCAACCCAGAGTCTCCAAGACAAGGAAACAAACACAAAACTTGGCCACCTTTCTTGAAGGAGAAGAACCTTCAACAACTAATGAGCTCAATAATTTAATAATGAAATCAGGGCACCTGCTATACCAAGAGTTTTCATATGTCATTCTCTGTAATCTTTACCACATCCCCCTAAAGGAAGTAACTGAGGCTCAGAGAGGTTGAAACTTATCACCCAAGTCACCCAGCTGGGTTGGAGCTGGTATAGGTGACTCTGAAGCCAGTGCTCTCACACCCATTCCAGGCTGCTGCCCTAATCCTCGGCGTTGCACGCCACCCACACTGGCCGCGTTTGAGCTCCTCCATGCATCCTCCACGTTACTTCTGCACGTGGACCACTCCTCCTTTGCTCAGTTGATTCTCCTTCCTCAGGGAGACCTTCTTTGATCCCCACAAGAGATCAGGTGTATCTTAGTCTCTGTGCCCTTTCATTTGTCTTCCACAGCATTTCTTAATTTTTAATGATTTCTTTCTTTGTGGGTTACTTGATTATCATAACAGGACCATGAGCTATGCCCACTGGTGTGTGTTCCCAGGGCTCAGCACAGAGGATGGCATCTCACAGGTGCTCAGGAAACAAGTAGTGACTGACTGAATAGAGAAACTCTGGGTACGCTAAGGTTAACTCCAGTAGGTGGAGGCCATGTCTGAGAAGCAATATGGAACTTGGCATCCTGCCTTCAGAAGGCTCTGGAATGTGATGTGGGACATCACTTGGCCCTGCTCTGCCAAGAAGGGATACCAGAGAGTAGGTAACCCAGGCTGGAGCAGCTTCTTTAAGTCCCTACAAACATAGCAGGCTTCCTGTCAAAGAGGCATCTTCACAACACTCTTCTTCCACAGAAGTAGCCTTGAACCCCTCATCATCTAGGTCTCTACCATCCAAATGTGGCTACTGAACATTTAAAACATGGTAAGTCTAAACCAACATGTGCTATTAGCATAAAATGTACATCAGAGTTCAAAGACTTATTTTGGAGAAAAAAATGTAAAGTATCAATAATTTTTATATTGATTATATGATGAAATGATAGTATTTTTCAATGTAGTGGGTTAAATAAAATGTATTACTAAATTGCATATCATCTGCTTTTCATTTCTTTAATGTGGCTACTAGGATAATTTTAAACTGCAAATATAGGTTGCATTATGTTTCTAATGGACAGTGCTGTTTAGACTACAAGCTCCTCGTGGCTCCTCCTCTGCTTTGTTCAGAACTGTTTGCCCAGCTTGGAGTAAGGCCCAGCACACAGTGAGTGTTCCATAAATATGTGGGCTGTGAATAGAACTTATGATTGATGTACTTGTCAGCACACTGCCTAACAAGTATTTTTTTGAATGGACAAATGAACCTCCAGTGTTCTCCATGCTGGCTTGATTCTGCTACATAACTCCCACTGGCTGCTTCCCCAGGGCCTCTGGGACCACACACCAATTTTCTAATAGGCTCATGGCTCTTCTTGCTCCTAATCCTGGTTCTTGGGTCACCTTAGTAATGCTTTGTGAAGGTTTCCTCAAGCTCAGAAGACCTAAGATAACACAATGGTAATGAGAGGGACACCTGATATCCTGGTGTTGGCTGAAACATGCCTATTGTCTCTGTACATGTCAGGTTCACAAGTTCAGTCCTCGAGACCATTGTTTTAGATGGAGACTATTTTAGGAAGACTGGATAATAGGCAATAATTTGAGGTGATGGAGGGAATAGTAAAATATCCTAATTTCAAGTTTTCTAGTACAAACAAGCATCTGACAGCATGCATGTTCATGCTATTTATGAAACCAGCCTGTATATACCAGGAAATGGAAAACAAATAGAGATAATCGTTAGAAGCGAGAAAGTCTGTTCATTTCTCTCAGCCTGGTTTCTTCATTTATAAAATGGAGGATAATTAAATCTACCTCACTGGGTTGTTGTGAAAATTAAATGAGGTAATTATATATGTGGATTACTTAGCACAGTACATGGCATTTAATAAAAGTTTAATCAATCACCAGCCCCACTGAGATGTCTGCAAATTATCAAAAAAGATATTCATAATGTCACATTAACAGATGAGTCTGTCATAATGACATTTTATATTTGTTCTTTGTTTTAATTATCAACTAGCTAGACATGCTCATCAAATAAAAATAGCTGGCATTTATTGAACACTAGATATGAAGCAGGTACTATGTTATGCATTAACATGCATCATTTTATTTAACTCTCACTATTTGGGGAAGGTGCTATTCTGATGGTCAAATTATAGAGCAAGAAACTGAAGTTCCAGGAGGCAAAAGAATGTGCACCAGGCCCCACAGCAATTAAGGGACAACATCAGAATTCAACAGGCTCTTAATGACTTCACTAGGCTGCTTCCCAGTGCAGGAGTTAGGTATCCTGGTGATAGGGCAGTTGTAGTCACTGGGGCCAAGGGGCTTTGGTGAGCTATTCCTGGTGTACACAGTCAAGGCTACTCCTGGCTTCATTCCTCATCCTTGAATACTGACTGTACTCTTTGCATGTGCCAGTCACTATGAGGTGAATAACACTCTCTAGTAATGGCACAATAGTGGTGAATGTAAGGTCTCTTATAAAGAAAAAGAAGACATGAATTTTTGTCACATGGCCATGTTTTATAAAAATTCAGGGAAAAGTGAATCCCTAGGCCTCGTGGAAAGTCCGAGTGCTGCTTCACAGCCAGGCTTTGTAGAGCATGAACGTGGTTTGAAAACTGGAGTATCACCCCACCCCTATAATGAGTTCTAGAACTGGTTCTCTTGCCTGCAACAGAAGCTCAATGCTCAGCACCTCTGGACTCTGTTGTTAAAGGGACTCAGTTCCTGTCTCTTCCTGTTTGTTCCTGCAACCAATTACCCAGGCTCTTGACACACTCAGAAATCCCCAGGAGGAAAACTGTCTGGCTTGGTTATCACTGCCCTTGGTCCTAGGTGATGGTCATGGGTTAGGCCTGTCCTTGGGTGATTGTACTTCCCTGACCCATTGAGCTGTGGATGGGAGGGGAGGGAAGGCGAGTGCTACAGAGCTGACAGGAGTAGAATCTGATCTCAAGACATGCACAGCCTGGTCTGACTGGCTAAGCCCAACTTGACTGAGCTGCCACCCTCACCACATGGCAGACATTCATAATCAGTTACAGCACTGCAATGGCCTCAGAGGCCTCTTACCCCGCCCGCCCAGTTCCCGGGACCTGGTATCCCAGTTTCCTATTGTCCCGGGTCCATGCTGTGATGGAGGCACATAGGCTGCAGTGAACACCCAGAGGTGAGAGCCCCTCACCACTCAGATCTCATCTCCCAGGTGAGGCCTTCTTTGTCAATTCAACTTAAAATGCCACTCCCCGTGCCGTTCCCCAACTTCGTCTTGTTTTCCAGGTTTTCTTTTGTTCCCTTGGCCCTTATCTAGCACATAACATGTTTTAGTATTTTGTTTATGGTACATCTGTCTCAAAAACGGATGTACCGTGAAGGCAGGGATTTGCTCTTTTGCCTTATTAACCAGTTCCTAGAATTGTGCCTGCACATAACTGAGATGGGGTGTAAATGAAAGGAGGGGCAGGGAAACCAGTCTGGGTGGAGGTTTAGCCAGTGATGGCTTCCTGAAGGAAGTGACACAAGCTGAGTCGGGCTAGCATCTGAAATGGAGGAGGTATTCCAGGCACATAGGCCAGGAAAAGGAGAGCATATTCAGAAACCTGCAGTAGAGTCAATGGGGCAGGGATGGAGGGTGGGGATGGGAAGTCTGTGGCGGTTGTGGGGAGTGATGCGTGAAATAAAGGTGGACAGGCAGACATGGGCAGTGAGCAGGGCCCTGCACGTCTCCCCTGGAGAATAAGAAGTCTGTGCTGGGGCTGAGGGTCTGGTAGGGCAAGGGTGGCAGAGTGTAAGGGAGAGCTATAGGACTGAGGTAGGCAGCCAAGAAAACCCTGAGAGAATAAACAGAATAAAGAGGAGGAGGAGGAATTGTAGATACTGCTACCAAAACTGACAGGAAGCTGCTTTGCAGTGAGAGGAGATGGTCAGTATTAAAGAAAGAGGTCTGCAAATACCGAGGCAACAACTAACAGTAACACTTCACTGAGAAGAAAGGAACTCTGGCCAAGTTGGGGGAAATGTGGTCACTTTTCACTAGAGAGGGGCTATGGTTGTCTGAAACTGAGGCAGAGAGGAGTTAGAGCAGGTGGGGCATCTTCAAGAGCATAAATGGCCCCTGGGTAGGAATTAAGGAGAGGCAGGTCAGAAAGAAAGACCTCTGCCAGAAGTGGCAGGGAGAGAGACCCTCCAGGCCCTGAGGATGCCTCCTGCTGACAGAGGCCATCAAGGTGCTAAATTTATGGAGGTAGGCCTGACTATCTGGTCTCCACTTCTGCCTAGTCAAGAGGATTTCAATTTCAGTGGAAGAAATGGACAATTAATTCCTCCCTTTCCACCATGGCCTCTGTGTGGATGGTACCTGACAAATGAGGACAGGGTAACATGAACCCACAGGGTGATAAATGCATGCTTGGCACATCACTGCCATTACTATTCCCGAACACATTTTTTACCTCGTGGTAACAGTAACCCCAGCACTTGGCATTTGCCTACCATGTCTTCAGAGTTCTCCCAAGGCCTCCTTGTACATCTCACCCCCACCCCAACTCAAAACCAACTCCTTAAATTCACCAGGTGTACTTTCATCCCCAGAGCACAGGACACTCCTGCTTTCCTCAAGAACGTCAGCCCTTGACCTACTCTCCACATCTACCCATTATTATCCTCTTTCCAAAGCCCTGGCCCAAACTTCCCTCAGCTAATGATTCTAACAGTCTTCTTCTATCCCAAACCTGAGCCATCCAGAAGCACTTGGGACTGTTCAACCCGACTCCAAATTCTTCACCCCAACTCCATCCTCTAGGTCAGGCCTTAGGAGTGTGCCAAGTGGAAAGACTCAATGACTGAAAGCTAGAAGACCTGCCCCTGTGACCCACTTTCTCTATACCCTGCCCCACTGTCACATAGAGGGATTCATTTTAAAAAAGAAGAAAAGAAAAACAAAAACCAAGCGGCAGGATAGTTTCAAGATTTATTGAGGTAGGTGAGAAGAAAACGATGCACAGCACAGAAAACTTAAACAAAACTCTTGGTTCTAAAAAGTTATATCAAGAGTAGGCAGGGAGACATGGGGGACACTGGGTGACCTGCCCGGATGGAAGGAAACTGGCAGTCCAGGTCCACACGTTCTTTGACATCTGCTGGGAAGGGGCAGAGCCAGCTGAAGGTCTCCAACTCTGAACACAGTCCCCCAGAGCTTTCCCTCTGCCCATTCAGAGGGAAAAGTCCTTCCTTTTCGTGCTAAGGTCACAGGGATAAGAAGGCCTGGCGATGTGTCATGTGGCAGCAGCACTCTTCACTTTCACCTAAAGAAGAAGGTCACATGAAACCAGCAGCTTGGAATTTCCACATGAGAAACATAGGCTGACTTAGCCCGTTGGTGTTGACTCACCATGAGGAGGCCCCTGCAGGGGAGCTGTAACCCAGGTCACCACCTTGATAGGGTCAGTGCCTCCATCCCCTTGGGTCTTCTTCCAACAATCTCCAGATCCAAGACAGCACCTCTAGAGTGATAAACCCACAGAGCAGGAAGTCACAAGTGTTTGGTCTCCCATGTTATCTCATCTTTCTTCTAGCTGGTATCAGTGAGAATGCCCCCAGTTAATCACGAATGAGCTGCCAGATTTTTTTTTCCACACCAAACTTGGCTCAAAAAAAAAAAAAAAAAAAAAAAGGCAATGCTCCCAGAAGAGAGTTTAAATGACCACTGTCTTAAAAAATAAATAAATAAATTTCAGGGCAACAGAGCAGATGTAATTGGCAGAGAGATGGCAGAAGAGCTTGTTCCCAGGGGCTTCTCCCACTGAGGCTCACTGCATGGCGGTAGTAGTGAAGGTCAGCACCCTAACAGCCATTCCTCCACACTGTCATTACTTGCCTGCACATCTGTCTCTCCAGGTGTTTGTGCTTACCCCAGCCTCACAGTTGTTCTCGTGTGGCTCCCTTCCCTGGACTACCTTCTTAGTGCCCACTATATCCCACTCTTTCAAAGACCTTCCCAGGTCTACCACCTCCAAAAAGCGGCTTCCCTTTGGAAATCTAATGGCAATCACTATAAGCACCTAACGTTGTGCTTATTCATTATGCATAATTCACCCTGGCTCCTAACAACCGTGAAGTGTCTAAACCTTGACACAGACATAGCCTGGCTCTGACAATAGGAGGCCATGCTGAGAAAGGCCAAGCTAAAAGGCCTCCTGCCACTGACCCTCACACAGCAGCCCCATAATGCCTCAGAATGCAAAGCATTGGCTAGAGAAACGGGAGTGTGTGAAAGCGTCAGCATTTGAAAGGGACAAATATAGACCCTCCAAACACGGGAAACTGCTTTCAATAATTCCTCTCCCTGCATTATCAACGACCAGGGCACAGGTAGCCCGTGATCACTTTTGAATGCAGGTGCACAGGAGGGCAGAGAGAGATCCAGGAAGAGAAGCAGGTGTCAAAGGCCTGTGGAGCAGGTTGAGTCTGGAAAAACAAACCAGCCAAGCACAAGACCCCAGGAATGGCCATTCTTTCCTGCGAAAGCCCCACAAAACTTCACTTGTGCCACGGGAAATCAAAGAGAAGTCACTTTGGGCAAAAACACTGGAAAAATATCAGGGTTGGAAATGCTAGAAATCATGTGTTCTTAAGCACCACAAAAGTCACCTCTATCACAGCTTCGTTTTTTGAATGAAGAAAATAAGTGTCTGAATAGGTCACTGGCTGAGAGAACAGCAGAAAGGGTTCAAACTCAGGGATAGGAGTATCTTATGCCTAGGTGCACCCGTTTTCCATTACATGCTTCTGCTGCCAGGGAGGGAGGACAGATACCCCAGAGAGCTCTCATTACCCAAGTGGGACCCTGGAGGCCCCAGCCTGCAGCAGCTGCTAAAGACATGGGAAGAGCCAGATGTGAGCCTGGGGCTGGGGTGAGCAGACCTGGGGACTCATGCATGCTACCTTCATTTCACCTCTCAGCTCCCTTACATTTTCACCCAAAGCCTCTGGGAATGCACACAAGACTGTACTGGACGCAAGGAACCAATACTCCATTAAATAAACTAGAGATCTTACCTCAAGGACACTGGGGTCTAGAATGTTCCTGACATGACAACTCCTGTGATACCTCCATATACAGTGAACTCATCTGCAACAGACAAGAAGCCACAAATGAGCACCCGATTTGTCTTTGCCCACATGAGGGCATGGTAGGCATCAGAAAAGAGCTCAGCAGCAGAAAGGATTTTGGCATATTCACCTGTACCTGGGTCTCAATCTCTCTGCCTCCTAGTTTTGGACTGTTTCTTATCCCCATTTTCTTCTCCAAAAAGCAGGAATACCAGGACCATTTTTAAAAAATTTTATTTTATTTAAGGATCACATAGTCCCTGTCTCTTGGAGCCTAAGAACTTCATCGCTTTTCTTTCAGGGGTGTCTTCCCTTTACCTCTCCTGCCTGGGCCAGGTTGGAGGAATTTTTACAGGCTTAGAAGCAACTTCTGGGTCTTTTTGCTCAGAAAGCTCTCAGAGAGGGCTTTTCAGATACTGCTTACAGACTAAGGAGTCTGCCAATGTTCGTTGTCAGTATTTCCTGAAAAGACACAAGACTTCCTCATGAAAAGTACAGGAGTTAACTCTAAAGAGACAGAGGATGGTCTATGGCAGAGTGGCCAATGCTGATTGAAGTGTAATCAGTGATAGGCTGAAAAAAATGCCAAGGCCAGGTTATCTCTCCTTTATCTACATCCCAGAGTACATCACACCCAAGGATTCTGCGTGTACCTTATGGCATGCAAAGCCCCAGATACCCAGAGAACAGACCTCATCTTGAGAGCATCCTGGTCCAGCCACTTCTTGACAGGATGGAGACAACACTCAAGGGCCCCTCTGCATCGAGCTGCCTCCTCTGTAATAAATGAGAAGCCCTGAATGAGCAACCTAGATGTCAGCTGGTCATAACATATCCTGGCAAGCACATGCAGAGTATCTGGCACAGTAGCTAGTGGCTTCACAATTGTGGGCTGTTGTTATTAATCCACAGGCACACCACTTTCTCATAAACTGGAAAGAACTTTACAGCTCCTCGTGGGACAAGAGATGTGGCAGAGAGGGCTTTTCAGATCATCTTCTGTGCAAACTCTGATGAAATTGCAGAGGTTCTGCAAGCTGGATCGTAAACAGGATGTGGAATCCAGAACAGGTTTGGGAGTGTGTGGCACCAGACAGGCAATGCCTGGCACAAATGGGGAGGGCAGCAAAGCAGGAGCACCTGAGACTGCATGTGGAAAATCCTCCCCTGGTGAACTGGGCTCCATCTCATGCCAAGGGGCCTGCAATGAATAACGGCCAATAGGAAGAACAATTCCAAGAAGAGCAAACAGAAGTGCCCTCACCTTGGCTCATAAGCCGTCTTTCCCTGATTATCCACATGCGATGAACCATACCACCTTACAAGGATTCATGTCCCCTTCTCGTGGCTCCTTTTGTGCATTTGATCCACAGCTTCTGAACACTGGGCACCTGCCCAGACACTGAGGCTAAAGAGAGGCAAGACTCAGACACTGACATCAAGATCTGAGCAGAGAGAAGCAAAAAGACAAGAAAACCAACGATTCTACAAAGTATGGTTAATACCCTCATCTCAAGCCACATCACACCAGGAACCCTGCATGCTAAGGACCTGGACAAGAGAGTGAAGGGAGGCAGAAATGGCTTCCTGGAGGGAAGCCCTTGGTGAGAAATAACCTAATAATCGGTTCTGCAACCAGCCCATAGCTCCTTGAGACACAGCCCAAGCTTTATCCTCTTCCTTAAAAAGCCTCACAGAAATCACCCCATGTTAACAATCTGTTATCCATCCAGGAAGGGCAAAGCTGCCCAGCCAATGCCAGGAGCCTGAGCACTATCATCACTTCATGTAAAGGCTCCATCTCCCCTTTCTATCAAGAGAGTCCACAGAAAGACCAACTTTTGGTAAAAATGCCCCAATTGTTCATTCCTCCCACATATATTTACTGAGTATCTACTATATGCCCAGCATTGTGGGTTCAAAAATAAAGTAAAACACAGACAAGGCCTCTGTCTCCCCAGAGCTCCTGTAGTTCCCCTACCTGAAGCAAAGTGAAGATAAGAGAATGAAGCAACCCAGAATTACATGCTAAGGAGGAGCTGAGTCAGGATGAACTCAGGCCACAATCCCCCAAGTTCAAAGTGATCAGGAGAAGCAGCACTCACCCAGAGGACTGCATCAGCCCCTGGACACAGTGGTGGAGCATCCAGCAGTGCAGATCAGGGTCCTGCGGGAGAGGAGGGGCCAGGCGCCGGCTGGGGCAGAGCCCGCAAGCAAAGCCTTCCAACGGAGAGTTGTCATCTGTCTCCAAGAGCCACAAAGTTACAAGGCCTAGACAGGGAAAAGCACGGAGAAGCGGCTTTAGTGCAGAACAGGGCGTGGGATCCAGACTCTAGGGCCCTGGGAGCATCCATGAATTTAAATCTCGGCCAAACGGCCTGTAAAATGGAGGTTTTACACTTTCCTTTAAAGATTATTTGAGAGGAAACAACTAAAAGGGCATAAGGACAATTTGTAGGCAATTGACGAGTGGCTGTAGGGATTAAATGCTGAGGTCAGAGGTGGTGGTGGGGACAGTGAAAATCTGAAGCCCTTAAGCCTGAGGCTCACGGGTCAGCGGACCCGTTTCTGGCCGTGAGCTGGCTCAAGGATACCCCGCAGGGTGGGTGAGGTTGGGGATCGGACGCCGCCCCTGTTCGCTCGGAAGCAGCGTGGGCATGATGACACCGCTGACCTGAGGGCCCTTTCTCGGACACGAACCGGGAGGGGTCCACACCCGGCAGAGGGGGCGGTCCCGCAACCGGGAATAGGGCCTGGGCTCGGAGCTGACCTCCGGCATGATCTTCCTGCCCCCTCGGAACCTCGGTTTCCCCTCTTGTCGGGGGCAGGTGGACGCAGCACCAGCCTTGCAGGCCGCGGGGGGTACCAGTGCGGTGTGGCCCGGCAGCGACTGACCCAGGGCGCCAGGGCTGGCGACGGCGGGGTCAGAGTGGGGGACGGCGCGGGAAGGCGCGGGATGTTTCAGGGGCTCCCCCTCCGTGACACAAGCCCAGAATACGCCTTCCACCTGCTTAGCGTCGGCGGAAACGCACGGGGTGCACGGGGTGCAGCTAGAGCGGCGTCTCGCCAGGCTCAACGGGCGCAAGCGGTCCCTTAGTGCCTCCTAGAGTATTGGAGCTGAAACTCTGACAACCAAGTATCCACGCTCCCCTCCATTCTTTCATCCATCCATCCATTTATCTAGAAAACGTTTATAGAACACCAGCTTCCTCACCCATTCATTCATCCATCCACCTACCCACCCACCCAACCAAACATTCATCTTTTCATCAATCTGTTCATCTCGACTCCCATCCATCCAGAAAATTGAGCAGCTACTTCATATCACGGATAGGGCCAAGCGTTGGAAATATAACAAAGAAGAAAGATACGGTCCCTGATTTTGTGGGTTATAGTCTACAGGGGATAATAAACAAATGAGCCAGCATATGTAATAATTAAAAAACATGACAAGTGCTACAAAAAAGGGGGGACACTGATAAAATAACAGAGCAGAAACTAAAATGGCAGAAAATGAGCATAACCATATTTAGAGCAACACAGGCAAAACATTTTTCGTAATAAGAAAGGGGACATAGGATGATCAGAGCAGAGAGTAAAATGTTAGAGAACAATATATTTGACTTTTTGCCCATAACATGTAAAATTTAGGTAAAATAAACACCTTTCTAGAAAATACTTAACAGTATTACCTTAAAGAGAAATAGAAAACTTTAAAGAATGGAATCAGTTAACAATCTTTCCACAAAGAAAGACACCGAGGTGTCTTTATAGTTAAGTTCTACAAAGATTTTCAGCTGTAGACAGTCTCCCAGAAAATAGAAAAAAGGAATGGTTCTCAGTTCACATAATAAACATAACCCCAAAATAGACAAATCAATTTTTTTAAAAGTAATTTATAGGCCATTTTACTTGTGAATGTAGACATAAACATCTCAAATAAATATTGGCAAATTTCAGGTGGAAGCAGCCTTGGTCAATGGTGACAGGTGGATAGAGGACCCAGCTCAGATTCTTCTACCTTCAGGCTCCTTCTTCCATTCACAGCTGTTGTAGATTCCACACCCACCACCTTTCTGGGTCAGGCCTGCTGGGTAAGCTCACGCAGGAAGGAGCTGGGTCTTGGCCAGGCATCCCCCAGCACCGGCAAACCACAGAGACCCTTCCCAATACCAAACCAACTATGAGATGAGAAACCTCCCAGATGAGTGACACCTCCCAGAGCTATAAAAGAGTGGAAGTGCCTATCCTTTGGCCCAAAAAGTAACTTTGAGAATTGAGAGTTTGAGAGTCAAAGGTTGAGTTAAGGGCAGCATTTCTCAGAAAGCCTCCCTATTTCTTGCAAACCTTTCTCTTGTTCTAATGAAAAATTTCAGGTTTCATTGTCATGGGTTTAATGATCTTCTGCTTGACCTCATGAAGCAGGGGGGAAAAATTCCCCCAAAGTGTTGCCCTTCAGTGATAGTCACAAAGGTCTTTATTAGAAAGACCAATTAAGAATTAGAATGGGATTTCCCCTTCCTGTAAGTGGCCTGAGGTGATCTCTGAAAATGGTTTGCTATTCACTTGACCCAGAACCCCCCACAAAGTCATGCAAATCAAGAAGTTCAAATCTCTGTGTTTGTTTTAAGAACATTCATGAAACTGCCCAAGCCATCAAGGGTATGCATATCTAAAAATCCACAAAGTATCTGAAGGATGTCACTTTATAGAAGCAATGTGTGCCGTTCCGTTGTTACAACTGTGGAGTTGGTAGTTGCGCCCAGGCCAAACAATGGGGCTGGACACACAGTCAATGGCCTAAAAAGAGTGCTGAATTTTTGCTCCACATGCTTAAAAATCCAGAGTAATGCTGGACGTAAGGGTTTAGATGTAGACTATCTGATCATTGAACACATCCAGGTGAAAAAGTTCCTGAGATATAGCACAGAACTTACTGAGCTCATGAGTGGGTTAACTCATATTAAGATGATCCTTACTGAGAAAGAGCAGATTGTTCCTAAACCAGAAGAAGAGGCTGTACAGAAGAAAAAGATATTCTAGAAGAAACTGAAGAAACAAAAACTTATGACCCAGGAGTAGATTTAGCATCAAATAAATACTAATAAAAGTTAAAAAAAATAAGAAGAAGAATAGAGGAGGAGGAGGAGCAGGAGGAGGAGGAGCAAGAGGAAGAAAGAAGAAAAGGAAGAAGAAGAAGAAGAAGAAGAAGAAGAAGAAGAAGAAGAAGAAGAAGAAGAAGAAGAAGAAGAAGAAGAAGAAGAAGGAGGAGGAGGAGGAGGAGAAGAAGAAGGGAAAAGGAATGGGGAGAGAAGGAGAGGGGGAGAAAAAGGGAGGGGAGGGAGAGAAGAATAGGGATTTTTGAAATCCCCTTCAGGATGATAGAACATAGGGTCACTTTG